>CAUYQU010011900.1:0-89765 GCA_963574635.1 Cheracebus regulus
CCCCCACCCCCACCCCCACCCCCACCCCCACCCCCACCCCGTCGTCTTCCCATGCTCTGTTCAGTCTTTCAGATTGGGTCTCCTTAGACATGTGTCTCATGTTTGCGAATCTAGATATCTGGTGGCCCTATCTCTGTACCCAACCACGCATTAACTTGGACAAGTCATCTTCCCTCTTTCTCAGAACCAACTTCTCTCTCAAAAAGAGGATTGTACTGGTAAGATGATGTTAGATGACCTTCTAATTCAGCACTAATTCATGAAGATTTGACAAAGCTGAGTCCACTACAAGTTCTCTTCTCTCCGCTCATTTCCCGTTTCTCGTCTGTCTCCTCTCTCTCATCTTTAATATACTGTAGTCTGCAAATTTTCTCTGAAGTTCGAAAGAAAGTGTCTTCAAAACAGTGACGTAAAAATATACCTGCTCTAAAACAAATTTGTTTTTCTCTCTTCTTCCCTTCACCTACAAAAAAGGAAAGATCAAGGGTTAAAGAGAAGGTTTAGCTTGGAGGAGGTGAAGCTGTTTGAGGCAGTCTCAGTAAGAGTATCCACCCTAAGTGTGGACTTTTTCTCATTTGATAGGAGGCTTTCAGTTTCTGGTGGGGTGCCTTGGACTGGGTTACTGGACATCAGCCCTCTACTTCGAGTTTTATTTTTGTAGACCTAACTTGCCTAAAGTTGGTGTCAGGAGGTGTACTGTGCATATTGACATATTTTTCACATCCATAAGGTTGAAGACCTCTCTGGATGCTTCAGTAGAGGGAATTTGAATGAGTTCTTCAACTTCCACTGCCACTCACCCAATTTTGCTTCAAATGTACACTCTTAAGCTTTCTTTCCGGTTTTCTGTGTTAATATATCAATGTCTCTTCTACAGCTATCGGAAAAGTGGAAACTTTGGGGGTGCTTGGTCATGCTAGCCAATGGACCAAGCTGCATTTCTTTTTCTCTTTCTATTTATTCATTTGTTTATTTATTTTTGAATTGGAGTTTTGCTCTGTTGCCCAGGCTGCAGTGCAATGGTGCAATGGCCAGATATATTGGCTCACTGCAACCTCTGCCTCCTGAGTTCAAGCGATTCTCCAGCCGCAGCCTCCTAAGTCGCTGGGACTATAGATGCGCATCACCATGTCCAGCTAATTTTTGTATTTTTAGTAGAGACGGGATTTCACCATATTGGCCAGTATGGTCTCAATCTCTTGACCTCCCAAAGTGCTGTGATTACAGGCTTGAGCCACAGTGCCGGGCCAGACCAGGCTGCATTTCTAAGGACATGAAAGTACATACCATGTTCAAATATCCAAATACCTTTGCAGCTCATCCCACAAGATCCCTGACCTCACATGTGGTAGGGTTCTCTCAGATTGGCAACTGTTGGGGGAATTCATGACATTTCAACCAAATCTAAATCTGAACTTCCTGTGTATTGTGGTTAAGGTGTTGGAGTTCACTGGACTAGTGCATTGGTCAAGAAATGAGGAGAAAGCCTGAATCCTTTCCAGGACTTGTCTTCCACTTGCTTGTGCCTCCTGATGGATTTGCTAAGGCATATGTGATGTATAACTCTGATTTCTTCTAAGTGATTTACACAGTTTCTGGTGAAATCAGTCAACACCAGACCTTGAGTGTCTGACAGTGAAGCTATCGTAAGCTGGTTCCCAGAGCAGAACATGGGTGGTCCCTGTAGCATGGTCCTCCCAGGAGTCTCTGATGTAAGGTTAGCAGTCCTGCTGTTAATTCTGCCACAAATTTTGGACATATTTTCCTTTCTTATATCTGGAGAAAGAATACATATTCATGGTCAGTCCTATAAAAATAAATATCCATCAGGTAACTCTCAATATGTAGGTTTCCCTGGTTCTGGAATTCTGTTTGCTTCCCTGTTAATGTGAGCCTTTGTCAGTCATTTGCCTTCCTGTTCCCTGGTTGGAGGTCAAAGAAGGTGAAGCCCTAGGTTTAACATACCTCACATTTTTGTGGTGAATTGATTACAGGAACGATTCACACTCTGTGAGTGAATTACTGGGTGTTGTCTAATGAATTAATGAAGTTTAAGAAGTTCTTTGAAAGGTATGTGGTTTCATGTGTTCATTTAGGTTCTACCAGCAGTATCTGAGAGCAGAACAAGTCTTGCATCTTCTCCCTGACAGTTTCTTGGGTCTATGTAATTGACAATCTCTTAAGAAGAAAATATTTTTATCCCTTTGGAAATTCATGTTTGAAAGTTGGAGTTTGTGAACATCTAAAAATGCATCATGGTTTTTTTCTCCCCTGCCCCTTTTTAGCCTTTGCTTGACTTCCTTGGAATTTCACTTAAGTGATGGTGAATACGTAAACACACCATCTTTTAAGACTGAAAAAAAAAAAAAAACCTCTCAAATAATAAAAGAACGTCCTTGAACTCTGACAGGTCTGGATTCTAGGGCATTAATTCCCTGATGTTAGGATGAGGAACTGCCTGCATGTGATTGGATATGGTCATGGTGCCCTGTATTGTTGAATTGCTTTTGACATCAGTGATCCAGTTTGCACTTAAAAGGATAATCCTGGGCCAGATCAAATTCAGTGAGGGAGGACTGAAATGCTTCATAAAGCTAGGAAAGTACAGTTATTCTCTGCTAAGAGATTTACCAACTACAGAAGCTCTCAGGACATGTTGCCTCTCCCCCAAATCCTGCTGAGTGGGCCACTGATGAAAGCAAATTCCTTATACTGATGTGTTGGAGGGGAAGAAGGATGAAGATTCATGAAATCTGAGACCCTCTGAGTTCAACTTCTTGGTTCACAGATGAGGAAAGTGATGTTTCTAAATGTTTAACAGAAATGTAAAGTTCAGTGTCATATATTTAATGGCATACTAAATGATCTGTTGAAATGAGCACAGGGCTGGGAGTCAGAAGTCTGGATTCTTCCAGTAACTGATTCCCATAGCTATCCTGTAGCCACTGGCCTGTGGGTTCACATCAGGTCCCAGAGAATGCTGCATACCCCAGGGCTATCCTTATGCCAGATTTGGACAGCTCCAGGTATGAGTATGTCTTTGTCTTGTAGGGTAACAGACACTCACTGCATTTTTCATAAGCCTTGCTTGTTAGACTCTTTCTCAAGGCCTGGCATGTTGGGAATTTGCCTAGACAGCTATAAGGCAGTAGTTTCACCTGGCTCCTAGCCATACTTTTTTGTTTAAAGGCAGGGTGAGACTCTTCAAACTTTTTATTTTTATTGTTTATGATTGTGTGATATAACCCATGATTCATAGCCTAAGACGTAAGACACAGCTTTTCTCGTTTCATTCTCTGCTCGGAAACCTTCAGTGGCCTTCCCCTTGCTACCATATAAAGCTGAGATAGTTTACCATAGCATCCACAGCCTGGCTCCCTCTCAACCTCCCCAGCCCTATCTTCCCCAACTCTGCCACCCTCCAGCCAAAGGGAACAATGGGTGCTTTTGTCTTATGCCTGACACTTCTGCATCTCTTGGCCTTGTTTATTCTTTCTTGGGAGGTGTAGAGGCTTTAGAATAGGATAGATATGGGATTCGTTTTTAGTTTTCCCAATCTCTATGTGTGACTGTCAGCAAATTAAGTAAGATTTTTTTAGCTTTAGTTCTCCCATCTGCAAAATGGGGAAATTATGGGGCCTACCTGCTTGTTTTAGGTTAAGTTTAAGAGATGAGTGATGTAAAGAGCCCAGAATAGGACCTAATTCTCAGTAAGCATTGCAGATATATTTCTTATTATTATTAGTTAAAATAGTAGATCTTTCCTCCTCCTTTTCTACATGTTCGAATCGTAACTATCCTAACTCATAGACTTATTTCTGTAAGTCCTTCCTTCACTCCTTCTACAATTCCCAGAAGTACACCATTTTTCCCTTTTCTGAATTCTCACAGTAACAAATTTGTTCCTCTCCTATCATTTTTCATTTTAAACCTTGTTTTGGAAAAATTCATATATTTGCTGTTACTTATGTGAGCTCCTTGAAATCAAGAACTGTCTTAGTGATTCTTGCATCTTCTAAAGTAGAGGTTCCCAGATTTGGATGATTTCCAAATGGATCATTAACTATCAGAGGTATTCAATTGTGATTTAAAATTAGAGATAAAGGCACTGTAGGTCCAAGTTGGGTCATCGGCAATCATTTTCCCTCCAAATACCTAAAATGGGGGCTGGTAGCAGTAGATGTTCAGTATATGTTTGTTGAATGAATAATAACTTGGTTCTATGCATATGAATGTTGTTGAGAAAGATTTCTGCATGGTAGCAGGAGGTTTTCTCACTTCAGTTGTTTGGTTTTCTGGCTGGTCAGTTGGGAGAGGAAGTTACAGGACTATTGACTGCCTGATTTTTCACTATTTTCTCCTTACAAGTTCTGGCTAATGTTGCAAACTTTCACCCCCTTCCACACCCCCCTTTTTCTTCTTTAGTTCTTATTACTTAAAACTGTACTTCAAAATACCCTTGACGTATTATACCTGTTTCATGTCCATTTCTGGAATTTAAACAAACATGAGGGATACTTTTCTTTCTTATCTGTGTCCTTTATAATCAGAAATGGTTTGACAGTGTCTTTTTTTTCCTCCTACTTTTCCCAGCCATTTTAAAAAAACAAAAGAAACTAGTGCTGTTTATTTATTCATTTTTCTACTCCAAACAAGCTTGCCCCTGCTTGTTTTGTTTCTGGGTTGTTGGTTTTTCCATTTGACCTTTGTTTTTCTTCTTAGAATTAAAGGGAAGGAGAAAAATAAAGAAACACAATTACATTAAGCCATTCTGAATCTACTAGATTAGTGGTTCCTGGCCGGGGGCTGGGTAGGTGCATGGGGGGGGGGGGTGGGGGTGAAGTAAACTCTAGGAATTTCCTCACTCTTACTCTGTTTTATCAACTGCCTTCTCTTTCTAGAATGAGTGCATTAAAAAAGAAATTGAAAACCCAGACAAGTGCATCATATAGATCTTATTAGTTTAGAATAAAAGTGTCTTCCTGAATCTCGTATTTACATTATTTTTACCTACTTGTAGAACATGTATATTTTATCTGCAAATTATTTCAAATAGGAAGTCGATTTCATATATTACTGAAATCACAGTTATGAAATTGTTCTAATGGTTATTTCCTCAAAAGATGAAGCTTTTCTCCCTTCTCTTTAACAACTCTTTTGTGCTTAAATCATCAAAATGTACAGGTCATCATCTTTAGGTCTCACTCCTTAGGAAGGAAACCTGAGAGATTGTTCGTCTAGCTAGTTTTTAGGTCCTGTGTGCTAAGGAATTAGAATCACAATTGTTCTTCATTGGGATTATCCCATGTTTGAAAGCCTGGTCAGCTCCTTACTAGTCATCCATTGCCTTTATAAGTGATAAGTGCCACAGAGGCTTAGAATGTAATCAGACGAGGGCAGCAGCTGCTTGCAAGTATTCTCCCATGGTTAATCAGCCTGGTTAATCAGGGATTCCTTCCTAGGCTTTAATAAAGGAAATTAATAAATCAATGTCTCCCTTTCTTCATAGACTTCGTCTCTCAGAATCAAATGGATTCTGTGACTGATATCATTTGCTCATTGATAAACTCCCAAAGGGTAGCTGTAAAAT
This sequence comes from Cheracebus regulus, assembly GCA_963574635.1. NCBI lineage: Eukaryota > Metazoa > Chordata > Mammalia > Primates > Pitheciidae > Cheracebus > Cheracebus regulus. The sequence continues at coordinate 5,591 of CAUYQU010011900.1, forward strand.
TCTCTTGGAAATGTTTGATAAAATGTCAGCTTGCTCATAGGTGAGACTTGAGATAAATTTTGAAAGGTGGATAGATCCACCTAAAATGAAGGCTTATTGGATTTGACATAATAACTGTTCTTTTGTATTGCTAAGAAATTTAATGAACTGTGGATTTCCTAGAATCACAGATTTTAGAGCTGGAAGAGGCTCAAAAAGAACACCTTCAAGTCAAATAACTGCTTTGGGGCAGTGACATAGAAATGGGGGAGGAAGGGATAACTATTTTGTTCAAGAAACATAATCTAACAAGGGTGGAAGTGGTAGTTATTTAAATTATCAAAATGCTGTTGCTTGAAAGGCCTTCGAAGATCATGAAAAAATCTATCCCTGCCACTTAACACATGATGACCCTTGTCTCACAGATTCTACAACAAATCAAGAAGGGTCAGCAACTGGAGCTTGGTCCAGAATGTAGGTATTCTGACTTCCAGTCCCCTGCTCTTTCCAGCCTCTATGTCACAGTCATGGCTACCTCCTTGAGGGGTAGTCTGGTGAATCAGTGGTGCACTGGAGACCTGTGGTGAACATTACCTTCAGAGACAAAGTAGACATAAGACACAGCTTCCTGGACTGCCCTCTCCATCCTACACTTTCATTCACATGATACATAAGTTATTCAGCCAAGAGTTGCAGTTGTCTGGTGGAAAATGTTGCATTCTTCATTAGGAAAAATAATTTCTCCTTTTTTTTTCATTCAGCTTTCTTCTATAATTCTTTTTCTGTCTTTTTCTTCATCCCTCCTTTCCTGCTGCCTGACTTCCTAGCTGTGTATTTTCCACCAGACCTTGTCATCATTTGCCAAATGGCCTACATGTATCTTTAAAAAAATAACCTGGTGTCAGCTTCTGAGTGGTATTCCTAGTGTTGTATGTGCTTTTCTGATCTGAGCACTGAAGAGGACTGCAGACTGTTGTTGAAAGTAGCTATTTCTCTTGACCACACTCCTTTCTGCTCTACTGTTAAGATATTGTTTCCTTGACTTATTTCTCTCTTTTTCCTTGGCCCTACCCCTACATTGTCCTATTAGTGGTCTACACAATGAAAGTACATCTGGGAAAGAAAAGAGTAGAGGGGAAAGTGGGGGAAGAGAAAATATTGGTAGACTTAAGGTCAGGTTTCTGGCAGTAATAAAATAAAAGCCATTGAGCCTCTCATTTAATCTGATAAACAGTCATAGGTATCTCTACTTTTTGATACTGTTTTTATATCACTTACCATCATGTGTGTTGTGAAAGACCTGGGTATGGGTTGAAGGAAGATGTTCCCCACCAGCTCTCTATCTTTCTGCCACTGCCTCCCTGCCCCATTCATAGAACATCAGTACTCCAATATTTCTTTTTATGCATGGGAAAATAAAGCTCAGAAGAGAACTGAGTTGATCAAAGTAAATACAATCAAATGGAGGATCCAGGATTTAAATCCAAGAACCTAAACTCCCTCCAACCCCTGTACATTGCCATTGACCACTATTTGTAAGATCCACACTAGAATAGGAATCCTCCCATCAATGAGCTTACATCTAATATAGAGGATTTCAGAAAGCACATAATTATAATATAAGTTCCATAGAGAAAATTGTCAACCACAGTGCAAGTTATAGGATTCTTTTTATTGCACTTCTCATTATTCCGTTAATGATAAAGTGACTTAACCCTAGGGACATTAACGATTTCAACAAGTTTCTTTTTTTCACTCTGAGCATCTTCCATGAATTCCTGTGAATTGAAGGCTGGACCAGCTTAATTATTTAGGTTCCGCTAGAGCTATGATTCTGACATTGAGGCTGTCAAGAATATTGTTTATGGCAAGAATTCATACATCAGGTAAAGAGTCAAATTAGATGACCTGGGATACTTTACAAAAGTTTCATGCTCTTTGAAAGTTTATAACACAGAAGGAATCACATTCAAGTGGGGAACAGGAAGACCAGAAATTGGTTTCATGGAGGAAGTGATGTTTAAAATTGGTTTATTCTAGAGGGGACAATGCTAGTTTCCAGATAGGGGTTTTGAATACAGAGATGAAAGATACAGTGTCATTTCTATATAAAGTATATTAACATAGCACCCCTCTGATTGAATTTTTTAAAATGGCATTATTTTTTCCCAACCCTTTATCACCCTTTCTGCAGTTACACCCTGCCACGTTAATGGAACATTAGTATTCCAGGCAACCCATTTTACAGATGAAAAGTAAAGGCCAAAAGAGAATTGAGTGACATCAGTTTTATAGCAACCTAAGAGAAGACCAGAATTAGATTCTAAGAATCCTGACTTCCACTTCTGTGAAATTGCCATTGACCACATAAGCTTAACAAAGTTAAAATGAAACAGATAGCATGCCCCCTGCATTATTTGCTAAATGAAAGAGACCCTGAAATAAAATCCCCAACCTTCTTATGCAATGTTATTTCTTGCACGACTATTCTACCTACTTCTGGGAAAATCTCAGAAATAAGAACCTGAGTCAATGCTGTTTCCCATTTAGCTAAATGAAAATGAATGAGGCAAAGGATCTTCTCTGGAAGGGAAGTAGAGGAATAGGAGCCAGAAACAGGGAGATCCAAAATGTCAAAATTTTTAGAACTGCAGGACTATGAGAATGATCCTGCTGGAATTCATTATCTATAAATAATAGATTCAGTTTTTGTGCACATAACAGAAAACTTCTGGAGATTGCAGTTTAATTGTACTGGGACCCTGGAAAAGAATGGATAAAAGCAAAATATGTAATAAAATAAATGAATACAAAACAAATAAATTGTTAACAAATCTGGAAGCACAGAAATTTGAGCCAAATTCTTCTTGCTGGCATGCTAAAATTTTAAGTCTGCCAAAATCAATAGATTTGCATAGAGAAATTGACACACAATTAAGACTCCAGACATAGAGAATTACCTTAAAACCAGATTTGACTGTTTTTAAAAAGTGAGCTCAATTATATTATCAAAGACTAATCCAGTAGACCATGCAAATTATCTCTCCACTGAAGCATGTGCTATTTTATAATAATATTTTTATATGAAATCCAGGATCAGCAATCAGCATATGATTCTAATACATGCCTAAATTTATAAATGCCACCAGGGACATAGACGTTCACAGTCAATCATGGTTTCTATAGGATTACCAAAGGCTCAGTTAAACAGTGGAGTTTGCAGGTTTTCAGGCCAATAAGCATTTCAATCAGAGTTTCTCAATCTTGGCTAATTGATATTCTGGGATGAATAATTCTTTGTTGTGGCAAGCTGTCCTGTGCATTTTAGGATAGCCAGCAACATTCCTGGCCTTAACCTGTTATATCAGTTGTAACACATTCCACCCCTCTCCAAGCTGTAATAACAACAACAAAAAAAGTCTCCATATATTGCAAAGTGTCACTTGGGGGTCAAAATCACCCCAGTTAGAAAAACACTGATTTAAACATTTAGCCATATTTAAGATGACTGGACATCAAGGTTAGATAAATATAATTTAAGTTTTTGACAATATATACTAGATGACAGTTTGCCCACTGATGAATTTATAACATTTATAAACAAGGTTGGCTGCAGCTAGATACCTTTTAGAGGGGAAATCCATTGGAAATGGAGCTTCTCTCTTCAAGAATCAAAGCACTGGGCTCATATTGCATATCTAGTTCTCCACAGCTGCAGTAGTTCAGCTTATAAAAAAGATCAGATACTTTTTCCTACTTATTGTCCTAACATGATTAGACAGGTTACTTTAACAATACAAACTAACATATCTTAGTTGTGAATTTCAGATTCCAGAATTGCTATATTTCTCATTCAATTTGTAAAGTTTCCAAACCCAATTATTTAAAAATAATCCACTGCAACCCTTAAGTTTTCTTTGGGTTAGCTCTGTGTCACATGTATTTTTAGGAAGCAGCTTGACTCAGAACAAAAATGCCAACTCACAGAAAGCTGGAAAGTGGGGGAAATAAGAGGTCAGGTGAAAGAAAAAATGACAGAGAGAGAGAGAGAGCGTGAAAGAAAGAGAGAGGGGAGGAAGGAGCCAAAGAGTGATACAGAAATAGAGGAAGAGGATGAAGGGATAATGAACAAAATTGAAGTAAGGGGAATCCAGGAGCAATCAGGATGAAGTCCAAAGGTCTCAGGCCTGAAAAAAGTTTCACGAAACAAAGCTAGGCTGTTTCACACTGTGATATCTGTGTCTGTTATGAAACTGATAATTCAGAAGCCGATGTTGATCTTTTGTCTACTCTGTATTACCATAAAGCCATATCCTACTGAGACACTTCTGCCTTGCTAAAACTCAGAAAAGCAGAGCTAATCAGCTTCTTCAGGAAAGAGAAGGAAATAATTCCTCCGGGTAGAGATTCCACATGCGCAACACTGAATATTTACCAAATGATATAATTATCCTCTAAAAAAAGCAAAAACAAACAAAAGAGAAAGATTCCAAATAAAAAATGTTAGCTATTAGTTTTCACTAAATTAAACTGTTTTCCCAATCAGCAATTATAAAAATTATTGAGGCCTTTTAGATCTAACTTTTCTTAAGGACCTGGAGATATGAAGATGAGTAAGACACTCCTCCTACCTTCAAGTAACTCACAGTCCACTGAAAAAAAACAAATGTATATATAACTATAATACTAATTAACATAATAAACGGAGACACTCCTATATGATTATGTAGTGGCAATTCAGAGATATTTTGTATCAAAACAGTGAAATTAAATATGGAAAATAAAAATTAAAGATTTATGGGCCAGTGTAGTGGCTCACACGGGTTATCTCAGTGCTCTGGGAAGCTGAGGTGGGAGGATCACTTGAGCCCAGGAGTTTGAGGCTGCAGTGAGCCATGATTGCACCACTGCACTCTAGCTAGGCTGACAGAGCAAGACCCTGTCTCAAAACAAAAATATGGTGTATGAGACATGCCATTATAAAAATACTAGTAAATTTTTAGGCTGGACACAGTGCCTAATGCCTACAATCCCAAAACTTTTGGAGGTTGAGGCAGGAAGATCGCTTGAGTCTAGGAGTTCAAGACCAGCCTGTGTAATATAATGAGAACCCTGTCTATAAAAAAAAATAATAAAAATAAAATACTGGTAATTTTCAACATTTAGATACAAAAAAAAAGGAATAAAAAACAAAAAATGCTATGGGAAACAGAGACAGTGAACTATTTGGAGAATTAATTTAGTGAATAGTACAGGCAGTTTTAAGAATAAATCTGACTAATCATAGTTTTTAAAAGAATGTGTACTATTCTGAGGCTTGGACAAAATATATGTATAGTAAGATATGAAACAATGCCTTTTAGGGAATTTTACTAATAGTTATAAAATCTATTACCTCAAAGCTAAGTGTTAGTGAATTGTAGCTTTAAAGATTTTTTAAGTTTGATAAAGGAAATGTCATTTTGCCATTTCAGGTTCCTTTAAAAATCCTAGGTTAAGCTCAGCCTTCCCTTTTACAGTTTTCCAAGTTGTTCACCCTCTTTGTGTCTCAATTTCTATCTCTGTGAAAAGGTCATAATAAAAATCACCTAACTCATAGGGTTGATGAAAGGACAAAATGAGGAAATACTTGTAAAAGTCATTTATGAGGGATAGGATACATAAAATTAAGATTGAGGAAATAGAGAAATTGAAATCTTTATTCATAGACTAAATCATTTACATAAAAATGCTATGAAAGCGAAACAAGAAGAAAATCTTGTATTATGTCATACAGCTGAAATACAGGTCAAGTAATTTCCCTACTTTATCAAAATAATATGTTGAATTACTTTTTACCTCAATTGGTATAAATGTCTGTCTATCTATCTATCTAAATATATATCAAGAAAGTCACTAAATTAATAAAGAAAATGTTTTGTATATGTGCAGGAAGAACCAGACTAAAGTAAATACTCATATAAAAAAAATCGTTAGTCAGACCTTGAAGACCATATTATATTCTCTTCTTGATACATTTTGTTTACAAAACAGATTATAAAGAAATCTGAAATAGCAAAATAACATTTCCCTTAGCAGACTTAAAAAGTCACTGAAATCAAACACTTGATCTTAGTTTTGAAGGCAGTTATGTCTTATGACTATAGTTATTAGTGATGATGGATATTATTTATTGACTATTACTATGTACGAGGTATTACGCTAAAAGCTTTATGTTAATTTTCTCATCAAATTCTTTCAACAACCCTAAGATATAAACTCTAGTATATTCTTCATTTTGCAATAGGGATACTGAAACCTAAAAGATCAAATAATATGTCTGAGATTACACTGCTGGCAAATAACAGAATCAGAAACTGAATCCAGATTTTTCTGATCACAAATCCTGAGTTCTCATGCACTTCTCATAGTTTGAGTTTTGACATCAAACAGATATATCGTCAAAAAAAGTAAAAACAGTTCTGACTTACATCAGTTATTTGACACTATATGAAGCTTGTCTACATGAATTAGAATTTCCTATCAGGAAAATGAGGATAATCATACCTATTTTACAAGGTACTTGTGATAAGTTTAAAAAAAAAAAAAAGATTGTTCCTTGCCTCATAGCTTCTAGGCAGGTGGTGAATTTCTAAGGAAAGATGAAGGGCAGAAGACTATTTAGACAAATATGGTAAGCGGAGAAACCAGTTACATCTGTGACTGGTACAGAACACTAGGGGACATACGAAACAGGTGCTTGACCTATTCAGTCTGTTACTGGCTTTACATTCAATACTCTGTGCATTGCAGCACAGACTTACCAGCTTCTTCACCATCAGGATAAAACAAAAATTATCCTCTTAAGGGAAATTAGAGGCTGTTTGTTTGCTATGTTGAGAAATGTTCTTTGCTTTCTTCCCCGCTAAATTCTCCCATTCTCTGATTTCATAATTCCCTTGAGATTGTGTCCTCTCCTTTGTATTTTTTTTTAAATGGACTCTGTTCAAACACATTCCAAACCTTCTCTGTTTCATATTAATAGATAAAATCTCTTCCCACAGACCAACACATCTTAGGAATTTTAAACCTTTTTACCCCTCCTTCCTACCCTAATTTCATGTACCCATGGGAGATGATTAGGTTTGAGAATCAAAAAACATTTCTTTATCATAGACACCAAAATGAAACTGCTTTTTGTTTAGCAGTCAGGTAAATGGGAGAGTAGCTCAGAAAAAAAGTAGAGGGTTGTTAGTCTAGGAATCAAGCAATTTAGACTCTACCCCCAGTTCTGTCATAAATGGTTTTCTCTAGTCCTTGGGGTTTCCATTTGGACTAGGGCAGCGTTGGGCTAGTTGCTTTATAAGAGCTCCTTTACATCTGTCAGTTTGAGTGACTAAAATACTTTAGTGGATTGGTACAGCAAGCCAACAGTCTACCTGAGGAAACAGAAAATTGATGAGATCATAAAATAATGGATGTAAAATGCAGTGGACATAACGTAGTTTAAAAGGTTACAGGAAAGGAATTACTTCCAGTGTATCTGATGCTGGTCCTCACCTTGGGGCAGTGAATCACTTTAAAGTAAAACTTGAAAGGAAGTTACACAAATATTTAATGTAATGGTAGTTTAAGAGGACAGAAGAAACTAGGCCACTTTCAAGAAAAACAAAGAAGACAGATAAAAGACTCAAAACCATATATGAGAAGCAGCTGATATAGAGGGTGAGTAAGCTAATGAAGAAAAGACAGACAACAAACAAAAAAATCTCCTCTTCGAGGTTCAAAAAAGATTATTATTTGAGTCAATTATTCCTGATCTTTATGGCACTGAAGAATTGAAGCCCTAGGACCAAGTAACAGAAGTTATGGAGAGCAAGATCTTGGCTCAAATAGGAAAGACTTTCCTAACACTAACAGCTATTCTGAGATCTCACAGGAATCCCTAGAAGGTGTTCAAATGTGAGTCAGACAAATACCTAATGTGGAGGTTGTATTTAAGGTGCTAGCACCAGGGTGGTGATGAAATAAATGAGATTTAAAGTATTTTCCAGTGCAAAGCCTATAAGGCGCCATGATTTTGTGAAATGGAAATTTGTCTTGTACCCACAGAAGGAATCATTAAAGTCTTTTTCGTCAAAAAAGTCATACAGTCTTCTATCTTGTTTTTGAATTCTAGTTAATGTATTTTAGGCCATGATTGCTAGCATACTCCCTATATGTAATGACATAATGCAAAAAATAAAAGAGAAAAAACAGTACCAGGGCCTTAAAACACACATGCTGGAACACACATGCATGGGATATTTAGCAGTAATAATATCCACATGCATGATTGGCATCAGTCCTCTGATTTCTGACTCATATCTTCATGAGATAACATCTGAGATGGATTTACTTGTCGTTACATAGTACCACTGGGGGGTTTAAATTAAATTTATTACAACTGATCAGAACATCCATGCTTATAAACTGAAAGTGGGTATGCTTCTCTGAGCAAATATATTGTGATATATGATGTAAAAGCAATTTCATTTATAGAGGTTTTGCAATCCTATTCTGATTTGCTTCCTTTAGGTACTGTCCAGAGGCCAATCTTTAAAGATGGTGGTGTTCCACACTGTAGTTCACTTCTCAAACATTTATACTATTAAAGATATTTAAAGGGTATTCAAATATTAAATATTTTAAAATAATATTTAAAGAATTCCTTTATCCAGCTCCCTCCTCTTTGAAATTCTTCCCTCACTCTATAGTTGGGAGAGAGAGGAGTGTTCTGCTACCACCACTGGAGTGGAGAGGAATGGGTGGAAGCCCATGCTGTCTCTTGGACCAGCTGATGACGTAAACTTGAATTGAGCCATGGTTTTTGCCCCATACTGTTTGGCTGGAGTAGACTAAATATTATCACAGATATTTCTGTTCTTCTATGCCTAATCCTTTAGAGACAGCATGCTTTCTAAATGGTCTTTGAATGATGATGAGGATGAATACAATTTGGAATAGATATGAATTCAGATCTCTAGCAGAGTTTTGTTACCAATACTTCACCACAAAAAGCTACTGAAGGCCAGGCACCGGGGCTCACCCCTGTAATCCCAGCACTTTGGGAAGCTTTGGCCGGTGGATAACTTGAGGTAATGAGTTCGAGACCAGCCTGGCTAACGTAGTGAAACCCCGTCTCTACTAAAAATACAAAAATTAGCCAGGCATGGTGGTGCACGCCTGTAATTCCAACCACTTGGGAGGCTGAGGCATGAGAATCGCTTGAACCCGGGAGGCAGAGGTTGCAGTGAACCGAGATCACATCACTGCACCCCAGCCTGCATGACAGACCAAGAGTTCATCTCAAAAAAAATAATTAAAAAGCTACTGAAAAACCTTTCTAATATTGAATAAAAATGTCTAAGTCAACTTGTCACCACCATTAAATCAACCGTAAGTAGGTGAACCGGATTGTGCTATAGTTCATGTCAAGTTGTTGAGTGTTCTTTCCTCCCTCTGCTGTAAAGGTATGGGAAAGTCCAGTGCTCTTCCAGCCTTGCCACCAGCCTGCCTTTTCACTTGTTTTTGGGTCCATAGATGAGGCTCCTCTAGAACACTGTGATTTAACTCTTTATAAATAAGTACGTATTTGATTATACTGGTCCACTTCCCCAATAGGATAGTCAGCAAAGGTTTACCTAATATGTTACTTATGAAAAATCAATTTGCTCGGAGTTTGGAATAGGAAGAAAAGGTTTCTTAGTAAAGATTTCTGTCCTGTAACCCATTGCCCCAGATTGAATATGATACTTTCATGATCAATACCTCCTAAATTCTAGATTATTATGTGTGAATCTTTGACCTAAGCATTCACATATGGCTGATAGTACTATTTGAGTCTTGCACTTGATAGAAACTCATGCCTGTTGATTTTGAATTGTCAGTTCTCCTAGGACATAGGCTTGTCCATATGATTTTTCACATAGTTATTTAGAAAACCAGCATACCTTGAAAATATTGCAGGTTTGGTTCCAGACCATTACCATAAAGCAAGCCTCACAATTTTAATTTTTGCTTTCCCAATGCATATGAAATTTATATTTACATTGTAATATAGTCTAGGAAATATGCAATAACATTATGTCTAAAAAACAATGTACATACCTTAATTTAAAAAACACTTTATTGCTAAAAATTATCTGAGCCTTCAGCAATATATAATCTTTTTGTTGGTGGATGGTCTTATCTCAATGTTGGTGGCTGCTGACTGATCAGGATGGAGGTTAGTGTAAGTTGGAGTGGCTATGGCATTTAAAAACAAAACAACAAAACCAATAAAGTTTGACCCATTAATTAACTCTTCCTTTTATGAATACTTTCTCTATAGCGTGCTACGCTGCGTAGTAGCATTTTACTCACAATGAACTTCTTCAAGGTAGTCAGTACTCTCAAACCTTGCCACTGCTTTATCAACTAAGCTTATGTAATATTCTGAATCTTTTATTGTCATTTCAACAACGTTCACTGCATCTTCACCAGGAGTAATTTCCACATGAAGAAACTACTTTTTTTTGCTCACCCATAAGAAGCAACTTTTTATCTGTTCGAGTTTTATTATGAGATTTCAGCAATTAATTGACATCTTTAGGCTCCAGTTCTTATTTTAGTTCACTTGCTATTTCTACCACATTTCAGTTACTTTCTCCACTGAAATCTTGAATTCCTCGAAATCATTCATGAGAGTTGGAATCAACTTCTTCCAAATTCCTTTTAATGTTGCTATTTTGACCTTCTCCTTATGAATCATGAATGCTATTAATGACATGTACAATGGTAAATCCTTTCCAGAAAGTTTTCGATTTACTTCGCCCAGATCCACTATCTATGGCAGTCATGACCTTACAAAGTATATTTCTTAAATAATAAGACTTGAAAATCAAAATTACTTCTTGACTACCGGCTGCTGAATGGATGCTATGTTAGTAAGCATGAAAACGACATTAATCTTTTTGTTCGTCTCCATCAGAGCTCTTGGGTGACTAGGTGCATTGTCAATTAGCAGTAATATTTTGAGAGGAATCTTTAATTCTGAGCAGATAACAGTGAGCTTAAAATACTCAGTAAACGATGCTGTAAACAGATATGCCATCATCCAGGCTTTGTTATTCTATTTATAGAGCACAGGCATAGGAGATTTAGCATAATTCTTAAGGGCTCTAGGATTTGGGAGGTGGTAAATCAACATTGTCTTCAAGTTAAAATCACCAGCTGCATTAGCTTGAACAGGAGAGCCAGCCTTTCCTTTGAAGCTTTAACATCAGTCATTAATTTATTTTCTCTGGCTAAGAAAGTCCTATGTGACGTCTTCTTTCAAGAAGATGTTTTATCTACAATGAAAGTTTGTTGTTTAGTGCAGCCATCTTTATTAATTATTTTAGCTACATCTTCTGGATAACGTGTTGCAGCTGCCACATTAGCACTTTCATGTTATGAAGACAGCTTCTGCTTTTAGACTTCATGAACCAACTTCTGCTTGCTTCAGACTTCTTTTCTGCAACTTCCTCGGCTCTCATAACCTTCACAGAATTGAAGAGAGTTAGACTCTTGTCCTGAATTAGGCTTTGGTTTTAAGGAATGTTGTGGCTGATTTCATTTTCTATCCAGACCATTAAAGCTATCTCCATGTCAGCCATAAGGCTGTTTCATTTTCTTATCATTCATGTGTTCACTGGAGTAGCACTTTTTATTTCTTTCAATAACTTTTTTTTTTTGCATTCACAATTTGGTGAACCAGTGCAAGAAACTTGTTTTAGCTTTTGATGTGTCTTCCTCAGTTAACTTAATCATTTTTAGTTTTGGATTTAAACTGAGAGACATATGACTCTTCACTTAACTTGAAGACTTAGAACTGTTGTGGAATTATTAATTGGTCTAATTTCAGTATTGTGTCTCAGGGAATAGGGAGACCTGAGGAGAGGGAGGGAGACAGGTGAGTGGTGGTTGATGAAGCAGTCAGAACACACACAACGTTTTTCAATTAAATTTGCCATCTTCTTGGGCATGGTTTGTGGGGCCCAAAGCAAACAGTAACATCAAAGACCACTTATCACAGATCATCATAACAGTAAAAATAACAATGAAAAAGTTTAAAATATTGTGAGAATTACCAAAATGTAACATTGAGACATGGGGCGAACACATGCTGTTGAAAAGTGGCACCGAAAGATTTACCTGATACAGGGTCGCTGCAAGCCTTCAGTTTGTAAAAAATGATATCTGGAAAGTGCAATAAAATGAAGCCTAATCCAAAGAGGTATGCCTGTACTTACATACTTCAGAAATACCATTTTCTGCACTTGATTATAGTTTTGTAAAGATAGCTCTTTCATCATGATACCAACTTCATAGGTCAATTTGAAAATGAAGCATGGAACATCTTGGAAACTGTATTAGAGTAAGGAATTTAGAAAGTGTGGCTCTAGTTTTAATTATGTCACTAACTGTAGGGCTTTATAATAGTTAACCTTTTCTTGGCCTCAGTGTCTTCTTTTATAAAATGAGGTAATTATAATATGTAATCTTGGAAGTCTCTGCCAGCTTTCAATATATTTTAATAGTTGGCAGACTATTTCCTCTGATAAACAAATTTATTAAATGCTACTAAACCATGAAACTGTCAGCAGTTGTTCACTCCTCATTTTGGTCTTAATAAATCCTAGTGTCTTATCCTCAACACTACATATTGTAACATTTAGACATTAAGATAATAAGCTTAGGTAATATAAAATATTCCAGAGGAAAGTGAGCTTGGCAAGCCCTATGCAATCTTTTTTTTTTTTTTTTTTTTTTTTTTGAGACAGAGTTTTGCTTTTGTGGCCCAGGCTGGGGTGCAATGGTATGATCTTGGCTCACAGCAACCTCTGTCTCCTGGGTTCAAGTGATTCTCCCACCTCAGCCTCCCAAGTAGCTGGGATTACAGGCATCCACCACCACGCCCAGCTAATTTTTTCGCTTTTAGTAGAGATAGAGTATCGCCATGTTGGCCAGGCTGGTCTCAAACTCCTGACCTCAGGTTATCTGCCCGCCTTGGCCTCCCAAAGCGCTGAGATTACAGGCATGAGCCACCGCGCCTGTCCAGAAGTAGGCTTTTATAGCAGCATCAGTGTTCTGAAGAATATTGTGGTCTCATCACTCAATTCCACAATTAGCCTCAGTTTCTCTTCATCTTAACTTTAGTGTTGGAAAAAGTATTGTACCTGCCACACAGTTCTGCAGACTGCACTCTGAAATGATGTAAACCAATGGTTGACATTCAACTTTCTTCACAATTTTCCTTGCTTTCCATAATGCTAAAAAAAGATCAAGGTACATATTGTTAATACTAACATTTTTCTATGAATAAAGCAGTTTATGGATTGTCATTCAGGTAACACTTCTTATTAGAAATGTTCCTTTTTGCTGCACAACAAAGGTCAATTCTGTATCATTCTTTATTTCACCCAACCTTGCTTCAACACATCGTGTTCTGATTTACATAATATTTGAATTAAACCAGAGCAACAGATTTTTTTTGCTATGTGATAAAGAAACAAGAAGTTTTTATCGATAAAACTTTTATAAAAATATAAAGCTTTAGTGATAAAGAAACAAGAAGTTATTCCACACTTTTCCACCTATACCAGTTGTCCAGATGTGATTCTTCACTCATGTTTGTCCAACGCTAAAGAAATATCTGTTATATCTAAACATGTGATAGTAATTGTCTTTCCGCATTGTGTGTATTGTATTATGTGATACCCTACAATGTCATTTGAGAACACTTTGCCAGAAGTTTATTCTTCTTTCCAATCATAATTTGTTGTTCATACTGAGGCATTTTTTTTTACAAGCTTCTTAGCAATAATATTTAATGTAAGTATTTTTGCTGCAAGAAGTGAAACTTTACAAAATGTTTTCATTAGTTAAATTACTTTTAGGTCTATTTGTTATTATTTTTATATCTACTATTAGGCTTCAGTAAATCATGAAAGAATCCTTTTTCTTAAAAGAAACAGAGTTGTAGCAAAATATAGCAGTCATAATAAAACTGCAAATTTAATAAAAGTAAACAACATTGTATCAACGATATTAAGCAAGCCAGATTAAATACACCTTGACAACTAAATAGTACTTGACAGAAAATGCCTGGATGAATCCACTGAAGAGCTTGTATGACCTTAAAAATGTGACAATTATTAAGAATATAATGGAATTGCTTTGAATATTGTAATTAAACTTGCATTTTAATTCTGTGAAATACACCTGAATGAAATCATTTTTAAGTCTGAAACAGTTGGTGGTCCATGTAATAAATTACAAAAGATCAATATATTTTTTAAAACACTGTACTAGAGAAATAAATGAGACACAGTGGCTTTTTAAAAATTATTTTAGGCAAGTTTTAAAGTCTCTTTTGCCTTTGTTTTCTCATCTGGAAAGGAGGGGCAAATGACAGTGGCATTGTGAGGATTTCATTAGTGAATACAAGTTAGTCACTTAGAATAGTAACAGCTTATAGTAAGCACTAGTAGATAATAATTGTTATTGATGTTATCATTTTTCTAATGGGCTATCATTTATTATCCTGTCTTATGTCAACTAAGGAAAATTGTGACAGTTGTCACTTTCAAACTTCATCTCTTAATTTTTAATTTTGTAGCATGAGATTAATTCTAATCTATTGTCATTTAGAACCTAAATTGTACACAATCTGATTATAAAACAATTAGAGCGATTCCACAGATCCCTGAAAGAGTCTTAAATGTTTTTGAAACTTAGTTTCTCTTTCTGTAAAATGGGGGCTACTAATATTGATTACAGAACAAGTTTGCAATAGGGACTAAGGAAAGTATTCTGAAATGTTCAAGCTCTATACAAATATAATGTATTCAAATGTAATGTTTACATTCTACACGAATGTAAAGTTATGTCTCATATGAGAATTTGCATAGCTTAAAAATTGTTTCATTAAAAAAAGACATATTAATAAAGTGTTTCTTTTTTTCACCACATTAATTGCTTATTTTTACTTTAACAATGACAATACCCATACTAGCCATGAAACTTAATGTGACCTAAAGTATTTTTCCAAATGCTATTGAGCTTACATAAATCAGACATGGGTAGTGCAGACACAGAGAGCATATGTAGAGGGTTTTTGGGGGCCTTGAAACGTTTAAGGCCTCTGACCTCCTTTAATACATTCCAGAAACCCATGCATGCCTTTATCTTGGGGCGGGTGGGGAGTAGGGAATGGAAGCTGCTGCTTAAAACAACACATGAGGAATTGTTTGATAAGGCCAGTGGTTAGAATATTTGCAGCTCTTGTTTTGAATTCTTATGATAATATCCACTCCAAAAGATCATGTAGCAATCCAGCAACAATAAAACAACTTTATTGTTGTGAGAAATCCCAACAACAACACAAATTAGGTTTTCAACTAAGACTTCGTAGATATGATACACGAGGCAGAAAGAAAGAAGGGGGAATACGAAACTGTGAGGGAGGTCTGAATTGGCTCCGGAACACAGTACATGGGGGTCTCATTGTTTTTTTATATTATAACAGGTGTAATAATAGATTTTATTTTGTTTTATTTTTTAGCCCATAGTCTGTTTGTGGGTATAAATCAATCTCTTATTGATCTTTATTGAACTATATATGAGGAACTAGCAACGTTATTTCTGATTTTCAAATATATGGGAAGAATCAGTATTGGGAAAATCATGGCAGGTTTTTTTGATTGTTTGTTTGTTTTACTTTAAGTAATGAAGCCATCTGTGAGAGTCAGTACTTGCAGGATATGTTCCAGCACTCAGTTTCACATTGATTCTCCTTGCTTTTGAATGGTAAGAATTACAGTGAGAATGAAGATAACCACCTCTCATGTTTGTATCATGCTCTCAAATTTGTGAAGTACTTTAGCACATACATCTTCCCTTCCTCATGAGAGCTCTATGAGAAATCTGAGTTTTAAGGGCTTGTCCAGACACTGAGAGTGTGACAGAACTGTGACTCAGTAGATAAGTTTCCTGACTCCAAGGCCAGTGCTCTTGCCAAAATGTCACAGTTGCTGTCTCTTCAGATTTTAAGTTATTTGTAGACACAAAGCTATATAGCGCTAATAAATTTCTATATTTTAAAAGATAAAAGCTCTCATCTCTCTTGATACTGCTTTTATCTTTTCTTAAAAAAAATCTTTTCATGATGCTATCTTAATCTTTTCTGATAGAGGGTGTTTCTAAGCTGAAGAGGTTATAATTTAGTAATTCATCCCTCTCTAATATATAGAGACCTTTTGGCCTTGTTGGGGGTCTGTGCTCATTGATCTGTAATAGTCACAGGAGAAGATAGGTGTGAGAATACTATTTCCCACTGGATGCTAACACAATGACTGAACGTGGGGTAACTCAAAAGCTTTTTTCATCTGAAGTGAAAACTACATTCTTTTCTTTCTTTCTTAAGCATCCTGAATGTGTTAGTTCATTTTCACACTGCTACCTGAGACGGGGTCATTTATGAAAGAAAGAAGTATAATTGACACAATTTTCCACAGGAAGCATGGCTGGGAGGCCTCAGGAAGCTTACAATCATAGTGAAGGCAAATGGGAAGCCAGCACATGTTACCATAGCAAAGGAAGAGAGAGAAAGAGTGGAGGAGGGAGTGGCACACACTTTTAAACCATTAAATCTTGTGAGAATTCACTCGCTATCATGAGAACAGCAAGGGGGGAATTAGCTCCCATGATCTAATCACCGTCCACTTGACTGCTTCTCCAGTTCAACATAAGATTTGGGCAGGGCTACAAATCCAAACCGTATCACTGAATAATATTTCCAGTTGTCCATTATTGTACTTAAAGGAAATGGCCGTTGTATGGACGTAGGTCTATTTGTCGGGTTCTTGGCGTATGTTTGCATTGTTTATAAACATTCTGTTTGTGCTCTGTGTGCACACACGCTGAGGTGCAGTATTGTATTTCTTTAATCAGGTAAAGGACTACATGATTTTCAGAATCTAAGGGCATCAAAAGAGATGGTTTACAATTAAATGTGGGTTTTTGTTGTTGTTGTTGCCTTTTATGCTGTCTTTATTTGCCTTTCTCTTGAGTTGTAATGAGTTAGAATTACAAGTTGTTGGTGTTTTTTAGTTTCCCCCTAAATTGACATATCATCATAGACTTAGCTCTCTCTTATTGTTGCTCACCGTGAAACTCAAGAGACATTGGAACTTAAATTCTCCTCAGAAACTTTTTGATGATATTTTTTGTTTGCTTACATTGCAGAATTGTAAGCAAAATGTTGAACATTGCATAACTCTTTTTGGTATAGATATAGGTTCATTGCTTAACATTTTGAGATGATAATTCTTTATGTTTTTTTAGATTTTTGAGACAATTTGTCTTTGAGACACAGGTCAACTTCAAGTTCCTGTGTATAGGTGTGTAAATTTGGATTAAGTATTTAATATCTGCAGGACTCTGGTTTGTCTTCTGTAAAATGAGCATGATAATAAGTATCAGTTTTCATGTCTGTATGATGAACAACTTCTAAAAGTGTTATGATAATTAAATAAGCTAATGCATATAAAGTGCTTAGATATGCCTGGCAAAAGACAAGCATAAAGCTCATTTTAACTTTGCTGTTAAAACTAATATATCTTACTTTGGGAAATACTGGCTCTGTTCTTGTACTAAGTTTTCAAACTTCTGATATTGATTATATTTGGCTTGGCTATGGCAGAATTGTCTTGATACAGTGACATAATCATGGATCGATCAAAAAATCTGAATAATTGTTCTAGTCATTCCTTTTCGAGCTGCCTGACTTTGAACTAATCATTTGCACCTCTGAGTCTCTTTGCTTTTGTCTTCTAGTGAAGAAAAGTGGTCCTCTTCCTTTGTAGGATTATCAGAAGGATGTTTCTTTTTATGGGCTGTGTTAAGTGCTTTGCAAGTTATAAAGTACTATATATATTTTTTATTATCTTGGCTTTATCAATTCCTGTTTTGGGTTGGACAGAATATCAGAGAGACCCAGTACCCCACTTTTGTTGGTATATTGTACTCAGGCACAACCAAGTTGTTACATCAAGGCTATGACCTTGAGTCAGCCTTTCCAAGGCCACCATTGTCCCAGTGGTTGTGGAACTGTGCCTGGGTTCTGTGGAAACTGTAGGGAAAATGTGAATCAGTGGGCTGTTTTACTTGGCTGCTAAATTTGGTTCACTGTTTCATAAATCAGAACAAGTCTGTATAGAATGGTTCTGATTGCCATAAGCAACCAGGGTCATAGAATTCAAGGACATCAGATATGTAAGAGAAATGGAAAATAACTTTTCAAAGTAATGCCTTCTGCAAGAATCCCAAGGCTAGTTGCAATACTAAAGAAAGCTAAATAGAAACTATAACTTAAAACTTGGAATTTCCTGCTTGTTACTTGGATGTTGTCATGAGGATATGGTCCAAGATTTTGCTTTCCTGGGTGGAAGAAATAGTATCAGTATTGGATAACTGATTGGTGTCGTTGCAATGTGTATAGCTCCATATTTTTAGTCAATAGAGCAGATGTTAATTTTCCAGAGCAACACATTCTCAAATCTGGTTTTACAGTATATCAGCCATTGCTCTGCATTGATGTTTGTGGAATTCTTAGAATTATTCAAAATTATTTTAGTGTATACTACATAGCACCACTTTTTTCTTCTTGGAAGCCAAGTTGATAATGGAAAAAGGATGTGAAATTTTTATCATGTAAAATGAAAACTGTATGACTTCATGAGAATTTTTCAGTGAACTATTTAAACTTATAACATTTAATCTTTGATTTTAATGAAATTTTCATTAATGATTAATGTGGTGAATTTTGTAAAACTTACCAAAAAAGCCACTAGCATATTAAGTGTTTTCAGTATATCTACTGCAAATCTTTTTGACAACAATGTTAAACAAAACCAAAAACAAATCAAACACTGTAAATAGTAGCAACCACTTTTTTAAAAATTCCACTCAGTCACATTTTCAGCAATGCCATTTACTCTCTCTCTTCTCCATCCTGGAAACCTTTGATGACTTTAGCTTCTAGCTTGTGGTTCATCACGATCCTTCTTTTTTGTCCACTCTCCAGCTACCAATGCCTGTGAATTCAACAACCGTGAGGGCACTGCTTTAATAATTTTTCTTTAATTTTCTCAGATTTCTTTATCTGATTTCACCCTTACTGGCTATGCAGCATCTCAGAACTTTCCTCTATGGCCTTTGCTCCTCTTTTCCTTTCTCTCCAGACCAACCCCAAACCCATAGCCAACGTCTTTAACTATTCATTTGGATAGAAGCACAGGGCCATTTGCATTGCAATAATGATTGATGATCATTCTTTTCCTCAACTTTTTGTCATGTCAAGCTTTACAGCACTCAACCACGGTTCACTGAGTAATACAGACAAATGACACAGCTATGTCTCTGCCGTTGACTACATATTGGCACTTCATGATCATAGCTAGGGTTTTAGAGTTGTTTATCAATTTTCTATTGTTGCTTAATATTTTTTCTTAGAATTTATGTCAGAATTATTTTTACTTCTCAGATTCTATCTCTTCATCCTTTTCATGATTTTATCTCCTACACTACTAAGGAAAGCTCTAATAAAGGGAGGAATTCAGGATGGTGTATTGGGATAGGAGAAGAGAGGTTACATGTATGAGACACTAAGCAGGTGAAACTGATAGGTGTTTGTGTCATTTTCTGGGGATTAGAAAGTAGAGGAGGGAAATCAGAATTGACTCGGAGATTTAGAGCCTGGGTGACTGATTTATTGTGATTCTATGAGCAAAAACAAGAAATACAAGAGCGGATGTAGAATAGGGAGAAAGGATATTATTTTCCCTTGCCACTTCTGTTCCTCTTTGTCCTTTTAAAAGTCTAATTATTTTTGCTTAATTGCCTTAAATAAAATAGAAAAATTTTACTGCTTGAAATGAATGAGCTTTCAAATAAAAGGGCACATACCAGTAGGCTAAAAAGAGTTCAGATCCTGGCTTCCCGAAAGAATAAGCCTCTTAATAAGGCATCTGTAAGCTCTCTAATGCTGGATAACTAGAACAGCACTGTGCTTTTGGAAAAATGCCGTAAATCCCTTGTACTTTTCCTTATTTTTAAAGATAGCTATATAAATAAGATGTAGCTCTTCATGAGAGTATTTTCTAGACTTTGTCCCTTGCTTTATGCATCAGCTATTTTGCTAAGCAACTGTCTTCGTGGAGGGTTTTGCTTTTCAACAAACCAAAGATTGACAGAGTTGGTGAGGAAGTGACTCATGGCATTGGGGTTATTTTAGTGTAAACTACTTGCCCTGAATACATGGCCCTTGTATACTATTTCAGCTGAAGTATTTCTCCTTTGACAGAAATATAGAGTTGCTAAGACCAACTGGATTTTTTTTTTTTTTTTAAGACGGAGTCTCACTCTGTCACCCAGGCTGGAGTACAGTCTTGCGATCTTGGCTCACTGCAACCTCTGCCTCCCAGGTTTAAGATATTCTCCTACCTCAGCCTCCCAAGTAGCTGGGACTACAGGTGTCCATCACTATTCCTGGATAAATTTTGTATTTTTAGTAGAGATGGGCTTTTACCATGTTGGGCAGGCTGGTCTCGAACTCCTGACCCCAGGTGATCCACCCTCCTTAGCCTTCCAAAGTGCTGGGATTACAGGTGTGAGCCCCTGCACCTGGTTGGAAAACATTTTTTAATGTGAAACGTGGGCCTACTTCTTTAATACACATTAGTAAAACCTGATTCCAGGTTGTTTCTATTCTAATTCATCAGGTTATTCTCTCTCTTCCCTTTCTATAGTATTTTCTTTAATGTCTTAGCCTGTTTGTATGTAACCTTTTCTACTTCCCAGAGAATGTGAAAACATAAGAAACAAATATGGCACTTCCAACAACTCTTCACTTTTGTACTGTCAAAATACTGTTTTCCTCTGCCAGCTTATGTACTCTTTAAAGAGCCTCATTTGCCATCATTCTTTTCAGAATTATCAGGTAGTTTATTTGTTAGGGATCCGGTTTGTGCCATCTTTCCTTTGAAACTTTTATTGATTGGTATTTTTAAAGACAATTTTCTACTTCTATTATGTGTATAATAACAAATAGCCATTTGCAGACATTAAGATATATCATTTTTTAACCTAAATTGTCACCTGTGCTAAATCTATGTTGTGTTACATTTCCTTTCTTTTCTTAGTAATACTGGGAAATAGTCTGGGACATACTATGATATTATTTTGTTAACTATGAATTATGCAGAAGTGTGAGGTTGAGAGTATGTATTCATTAAAATAAGTTACTATTAAGGTGACAAATGTGTCCACTTCATGTTTCCATTTGGCAATCCTGACTCTCAGAACAACTTCCATCAATCTGAATGCTTTATATCAGACCAGAAAGCATTTAACAAATTTGAGCTTGATGCTGTACCTTGGCAAACATGATCTAGAAGGTAAAATTGTCTCCACAAATCCAAATCAATGGTAAAAGACAACACATAATTTTTGGATTCCTTGCCTTTTGATTTCTTGTGGCTGATATTCCTCTTCAGTTGCACAATGAAAAACTAGCTTTGATATTGATTTTATTTACAGAACAAGCATTATCTTCCAAATAACTGAGTACCTGTGTTGGCAGTGTAGAAAGAAGCACAGACATACCTTATTTGTTCGTAGTTTTGAGAGACAGTAGGCAGAATTAAAAGAAAATAGTATATGAGAAGGCTGTGTTAGTACTGATGGGGGAGTAGGTGAGTGAATGAAGGAAAACTTTTGTGAGAAATTGACATTGAAGTTATGCCTCGCCAAGGAGTAAAACATTCCACACAGAGGAAACGGTGGACTCTCCAAGTCAAAGGAATAATGTGTATAAAGACTTGGTAGTATTTAAGTGCCTGGTGAAGAATTCCACTAGGTTTACAGTTTGTTCTCTAAGGTAATAGGCGGTAAATATTATTTGAGTCTAAAATATGCTCAATAAGAACTGTGAAAAATATGTCTGTAAAATGTTTATCTATTTACCTTTCTGTACAGATTAATATTTTGTTTTCAGTAAGCATTTCACTCAGCATAGGTTTTAGTGCCTTTGATCTGGTATACTCCAGAAGGAAAAGGAGAAATGGGGACAAATAAAAACAAATGATATCTTCTAAAGAAGTTTCCAATCTTTGAGGATGTAGCCATGTTTATTTAGTTAAGAAGCGTGTTTGACCTGATGCATAATGAGAAATGAAAGACTCTGTTGGGACACAGAGGAAGGAGCAATTCTGAAGGCTGACACACCAAGCTCTAGGTAAATCTACCCACAGAGAAGATTCATTGACTTCAGTCTTTCTACTTCATGACACAGACACCAGACCACACGTTCCTTACCTCACTGACCACCAAGACTCTGCCAGACCCAGAAAGCCTCCCCAACAAACGTCCCCATTCATCATTTCTTCACTCTGTGACTAAAATGTGATGTGGTATCAGGCATTACTAGCTAAATATGGTATCAAAAACCCCAATTGCACCAGGGTGGTAGCTTTGTGGTATTCAAGTCTTTTTAAACAGGCCCCACAAATTGAACACCCATCTTGTCTTGCCCATATTATTATGACTCCATGAGTTTGGAAAGTCCCACATGACAACCAGCACTTTTCTCCAAGTTTCTGACATACTTGCCATGTCTCAAATGCCCATGACTTATTCCTATAAATGCCATATCCCTTTACTGACAAAATACAGAAAGAGGGCAGGTGGAGAAAGAGGTGTAAGGTAAGTATGTGTGACTACCCTCTAGGGTCAGGATAGAACATCCATCCAGTATATTCTTGTTGGGAGGGAAGAAACAGGTCACAAGGAAGAAGACATTAAGGCATTTTTTTAAATTAATTAATTTATTTTTATAAAGACGGGGTTTCACCATGTTGGTCAGGCTGGCCTTGAACTCCCAGCCTCAGGTGATCTGCCCACCTTGGCCTCCAAAGTGCTTGGATTACAGGTGTGAGCCACCACGCCAGCCACATTAAGGCATTTTTAATGATCTAGTCTCTGGACATGTACGTCCATCCTCTGCTACTCTTGTTTCAAACAACTAATTTGTAATTTTCAGTAAAAGTTCAACATCTGATTTAACAATGAATTTTCAACATCTGATTCACTCATTTGGAAACTTCCTTAGTCATTTGGCATGAGCTCCGGCCCTAAGAGATAAGATAAAGGGCTAGAGAATGTGGTTTCAGTGTGGAGCTCTCAACATCTGCCTGGGGACACCACAGGGGCCATGGTGAAGACTTCTAACAAAACTGGGTCTATTTCTTGTTCCCTCTGTTTTTCATATACTTTCCATACTTAGGGTGGTGTAAGTGTGAGAGAGTTGAAGTGTGCTAGGTAGGGGTCAGACACGGCATATTTCATAGGTAGAGGAAGTTTGTTCATTTATGAACATCTCTAAGTATTATAGGAAATGTTTTCATGGCTGTAGTATATGTAAACATGCTGTATAAAATTTCTCATTTTAATAAGAATTAATCTCATTAAGTTTCTTATTTTAAAAAAATGAGAAAATCAAGTACAAGGGTTCTTCTTTTCAATCTTTGACATTCTCACAAACTGATAGCTATTATTCTGGGAAGAAAAACCTCTACACGTATGGCCTCCTTCTGATCAATGTTCTGTTAATTTTGACACTAATAATTCAGTTATCCAGTACCATTCAAGAGCAGGGAATTATAGCAGAGTCAAATTTTATCCTTCCCTTCCCAACTATGACTAATTTTGGTGACAACCTAAACACAAGAGAGATCTATATGTTTTCTTTACACATCAGAGTTGTAAAAAGGAGCACAGGCTTACCTTAACAGTTTCCAAATTAACAAAGAAATATAGAACCATTAAGCTTAATGAATAATCTGCCTTCTCTCCCTAGACATCTAAGAATGTGTCCAGTTAAGGTTTTTCACTTAGTATTCTCAAGGGAATTACTCCATAGCATGCTTATCCGGATATATTAGACATAATAATATTCTGAGGATATAATATTTTAGGGATTTAGTTTTTTTACATGATGTGTTCATTTTAAGGACTTAAGAAAGAACTCCTTTAAAAATGGCTTTAAATTTTATGATTATCATCAATGAGACTTTAGATCTGTTGAAATAAAGATTATTACCATGTGTTCCATATGGAATTTTATGTTTGGTCTTTGTTACCCTTACCTTGAGTAAAGCCAAATTGAAAACTAGCACATTAAGTTTTGATAAGAAAACTTGCACAACAGAACTTGTGTTGAGAGGGCAGAAAGCAATCACTTTTAGGATTGTTGAACACTTCTACCAATGCCTTTATTTCCAATATTTGTTAATGTGTGAAATATAATAAGGCATCCTTAAGATTAGTTAGCTGTGAAAGTGTAGATGATCAGCTCTGCCTTTAACTTACAGTAAGCCAGAGCAATTTTTGTCTTTAAGTCTTCCTTCTTCCGCTTTTGATTACTTTCTTCCCATTCATCTCCTACCCAAGAATTATTACTGGAAACAAAACTAACAAAAACCCACAAAAATTGGGGTCATTATGAAATTTTATAGATCTGAATTTAGAAAAACTGATCTGTTACTTTCAAATACTGACTTCCTATAATGCATTTAAATATTTAATTTATAAAGAACAGCTGAATAAATGTATGACATTGCCTTTTCTTGACGGTATTTTATTAAAGCAGATGATACAGATGTATGAACAGCAGTGATAGAGTTTGAAACGTTTTTTTTATAGAGTTAAATTCAGTGTGTTATAAAATATTCAGTGTAAGAATTTGTTCTTCCTGGTAGTATTTGTAAAGTTAATTTAGTCTTGGGAGATGAGTAGGAGTTTGTTGGATTTTCAAAGTGGAGGAAATAGCATGGATTTTCATAAAAGGATTACACATTTAATTACTACTACTTTTATGTGTAAATAAGTTAAAGCTTATGCTCCACAGCAGATCTAGTCTTCCTCACGAGTTCCCATCTTACGAGTCTAAGTTTACTTAGACTGGGCTATAAAGAGGAACTTGAAATTGCCAATCAGTACTCTTCTATTTTCTTTGTTTTGAATGGCTCGATCTTCTGGGGAAAATGCTTGGTCTTTCAGATTTCTTCTCTCTTCTCAATGCCCCTTTCCAAGACAATGCCTCCATATTTGAGAGGGTATGTTTCTTTCGGATCTTCATGCTGTTTTCTGGATCCTGGTCTGGTTCAGTCCCTGGGCTAGCACTAACAGAGGTATGGTTGGTTCTGCTTGACCTTTAACAGAGAAGAGTTTGGATTCATTATTTTCCTAGTTCGAACCGTTTTTGAAATTGAGAAATCTGTATACTGAAACCTTACCGCAGGACCTCAGGACTTGGTAGTCCATGATCTAATCAATTCTGAGGCTTCTTCTGTGCAAGCAGGAGTTCTGATTCTTATTCAGCTATATGCAAGGTAAAGGATTCAGGAGAACTGCTCTAGGTTGGGAATTAGAGAGTTGAGCTGGGCATCTGCAGGTCAGCAACCACCCACAGGAAATACCCAGAGAAGCAGACAACTCATGCTGTGTGATACTCTCCTTTTTAAGTATCTTTTTCTTTCTAGAGGTGTCAGTCTTCTTTGTCATGCAGTTAGAGGGTATTCAGTGATAACCCTTAAAAGACTCCAAGTGAGAGACAATGAGGTTCTAAAATAGGACAGTGGCTTTGGGGAATAAAAGAAGACAATGAGTCCAAGATGTATTAGGAAGACTAGAATCAAACAGATGTAGTTTGAATTGTGGGGATGAATAGTTCAACATGACCTCAACATTTGTTGCTTGGGTCATGGGGTAGCTAAATGATGCCATTAAGCAAAGTAATGAGTTTGGGGGAGAATTTAGTGAGGGCAATTTTGGTAATGAAGAATAATCTTTATTTAAATCTTTTTAGTAAATTTTGTTGCACCCAATGGACTATTTCCATTTCTCTTTACCTGTCCCGTGAAAAGTGTTACTCTAAAAATTAAAGAATTAAACCACTACATATTATTAATTTTGTAAAATTACTAGGGATATATATCAGGTTGGATTTTTTTGGTTTGAGACCCAAGTAAGGTAAACAGAATATTATCAATGAAGTAAAATAATGCCATAATGTTGTGATCTATGTTAATGAATAGAGGGAGAATTAATAAGTATATTAAATATGCCAATAATTCAAAAGTCACTTTTGTACATAAATTTTAGTATGTTCTCTCTCTGGGTGTTCTAATCTGTCTTAAACAAAGAGTTAGAAGTAATTGTTATTGAGCATGAAAAATAAGCTACAAAAAGGAAAATTGTGTAATCAGTTCCAGTAAGTTCAACAATTTTAAAGAGTTATTTATTTACAAGGAAGGAGCATAGTAATCGATCAGATTGTATGGAGCTGCAAATGGTTAAATAATTTGCACAGGCACACGTCAAGCAATTGGGAAACTGATCATTTTCCTGCTGTGGCAACATTCTACTCTCCAATCAGAAGTTTACATATTTAATCACATATATCCAGAGACATTTAATCAAGGGTAAGCTATCTTGGAGTATGTTTATATCAATAAACAGAAATGTCATCATTTTGACCGTCTTAATTAACATCACAGTTACACTAAAACTCTCAATAAAAAACAGCAGACATCACCAGTGACTGCATTATTAGATGTAATGTTGTACAACAGAAAAAAACACTTGGTTCTAGCTCCTTCTGTCCCTGATTTATCATGACCTCAAGCAAAAGTCATGATTTTTCTCTGTGCTTTGGTTTTTATGTCTGGCATGAGAGTTTCACTAGAAGCATAACAAGAATAATCTAATGTCTCCTCCTCAATCAAAGAACCTTAGGTCCAGGCAGCACATACTCCGTAATTCCATATTTGAGATTAACACCATCTTAGTTTTTTAATCTGAAAGCTTTACAGTTAGTTTTCTTTTTTTCTTTTTCTTATCAGCAAAAGCTGGGTGAAAGGAATCACCCTTAGATACAGTGCCATGAACTTTGTATATACTGTCTTAACACTAGAAAACACCTACTGAGAGAGGTATTAAGTCTGTTCCAAAGGTTGTAGAGACTGTGGCTAAAAAAAAAACTCAGTTCAGAAAAGTTGTACCAAGGTCTGTGTTAACCCTAAATTGTACATTTGCATTGTTTCATATTGCCTCATTACAGGAGAAATAAAGATATGGAATAAAGACATTTTGCTGAGTTGGTTTATTTTTATTCAATAATATTTTATTCTCCATTTAATATTGATAAGGTTTTAAAAATGCAAAACCACTTGTCAGAATAACAATTTTAGATTTAGCACCTATGATTATTAATTTATTATTAGGTCTGCAGCATGATAGCTTTTACAATCTCCACACTTACCTTTTAAATGTGCTTTTAGGTCTTAAAAGTAATGTGAGCTAAGACTAAAGGTATGTCTTCTAGCCAAGAGATGGAGGAAATGAATACAACTTTCTGAAAAAAAAAAAAAGATATAAACTAATGCTATTAGTGTACTATTTTAAATGATGGCAAAAGTTTGTGAAATCATCAGAATAATTGCTATTTTTATTTTTTTCTTTAGCAAAGACCACTTATTAATGTCATCTTCCTATTCTGAAGGTTGTTAGCTGCAAACATGTTGAAGAGGTTTTGGTGCAGTGTAAAGGAAGTGAATGGTGAGAAATTATTCAGGAAATTCTCGCTCTATATGCAATATGCATAATCAGCTCATTTAAATCCCACTTCATATGTAGATTCAAATCCTTTCTCGGCTTTTTAAAGCTGCTTGACCTTGCCTAATCCCTGAGGGAATATACCACCATTTGAATCATCTTCTTATTGAGAATTCAAGTTGCTTTAAGAAATATGTTTTGATTTGATGACCTTTTTAAAAAATGAAATGAGAACATTAGACTCTTAAGCTAAAAAAAAAAGTTGTTATAATGAAAACATTCATGTACCCATTTAAAAATCCAATCAAGCTTGTGGTTATTGTTTATTCACTTTTAAACAAACATTACGGTTTCTGAACACACAGCTACAGCCCCAGTGGGAGCCAAAAGGGAGGGTTCTGTTGTCTTATGTTGCCAAGGGTGGCTCTCAGGTGCAATTGGCAAAAGGGAGGGAAAAAAGGTTTGATGTTAATCTGAAATGTTTCTGAGAGAGCATACATGATTTTAGAATGGATTAAATATCTATAGGTGACTAGGGAATTCTTATACTCAGTTAATTTTAGAAAGAACTTTTATTTAGAGCTGCCTTTATGCCTGCAGTGGGGCAGGATACACCACAATTACACATTTTCAGAAGGGTGGATCCTTTGATGACAGATGTAATTTCTACCCCCTCATTTCTCCCCAGCTAAAAGATTACCAGTTAAATATCCTTTGAAAATAATTTGATCCTTTTTATACATGCAGATTTTTTTTTCTAGTCTTTAGGAAATTTATATAAGCTGTAGTTTTTAGCCAAAAAGAACACAGCAGGAATTGAGTCTTTTATCCAAAATAGAAAGGGTGTGGATTTTCCTTCTTTGATGTGGATAAGGAACAACTTCTTCCCTAACACTTCTGATGGCTTTGGTGTTTCCCCTTTGTTAGAAATTCACTGTGAGTATCCCAGGTCTTTCCCATAAAATAAGATGTTTTGCGTTTTTCAGACCATATGTCTTCTTGGGTAAGTTAGCCTAAAGAGACAAAAAAGGCAAATTATTTTCATAATTGTGTTTTCAAAACTTTAGAAGATTAATTTTATCATAAGAGAAAGAACTGGACACCATATGAGCTGCTTGGTTTTGAGAATTTGATGACCTTAAGTGAATGCAGATAAGCTTCATGATCCTCTGCGTCATGGAATCCCAGTCATATGTACATATTCATTCACCTAATCTTGGAGTATTATGTTTCTTTATCAAATCATGAGTGTGATAATATCTTATTTTTTGTTTATAAATATGTGTATACAATCTCTCTAAAAGTAATTCTTAATTTTATCTTATTATTCATGTTAATGACAAATACGAGGTAATTATATTCTTCCCACTTGCCTAAACAAGAAAAAACATTTTAAAAAACCCACCTTTATTGTCTATGATATTGGTTTTCAATACTCTATGCAAAGCATTCTGCTAAGCTCATCACCTTCACAAATTCATTTATTCCTGTTAAGAATCCTGAAGTTGAAAATACAGTTCAGTAGAGAGAATAAATTCTAGTAGTCTGTAGTATAGTAAGAAGACTATGGTTAATCATAATTTATTATATATTTCAAAGTAGCTAGAAGGGAGGAATGGTAGTGTCCTAGCACAAATAACAGATACATGTTTGAGTTGGAGGCTATCCCAATTATCTGACTTGATCATTATGCCTTGTACGTATATCAAAATATCACATGTACCTCCAAAATATGTACAACTACGATATATCCATATAAAACAAGAATCTTCAGGTGGACATTATTACTAGTCTTTTTTTATAGATGAGGAACTCAAGACTACCTTGTGTGTATTCACACAATTAGAAGGCAAACTCAGGACTTGCATCCAGGTTCATCTCAAGCTAAGGTCAATGTTTGTTTGTTTTTGACAGTCTTGCTCTGTCACCCAGGCTGGAGTGCAGTGGTGTGATCTCAGCTCATTGCAACCTCCGCCTCCCAGGTTCAAGTGATTCTCCTGTCTCAGCCTCCAGAGTAGCTGGGATCACAGATGCTCCCCACCACGCCGAGCTAATTTTTGTATTTTTAGTAGAGATGGAGTTTCACCCTGTTAGCCAGACTGGTCAAGAACTCCTGAACTTAAGTGATCTGTCTGCCATGGCATCCTAAAGTGCTGAGATTACAGGCTTGAGCCACTGTACCCAGCCATGAGCTAAGGCCAATGTTTTAACCATGTTTCGCATGTACACCTGAATGCCTTAAGTCTGATATCTCAGAAAGCCTTAGCTGCTCAGCACATTTTTGCACTTTTGTAATTTTGCTTGAATGAGTGGCTGGTTATAATTCTACAGCCCCAGCCCTATGATTGACTCTTCAACTTGTCTGCATTTCATATTATAACTCAGTTCATAGTCTAAAGTAGAAGTAGTTAAATTCATCATTCAAAGGTTTCGAGGAAGTTAATGCAATGCAAAACAATCATATGTAGGGCTGGCACAGAAAAATGCTGACGTCTGGATCATAGTGCCTCTCCTCTACAACAATAGTCACTTGTCACTTGTTTCCTTATTACTTTGTCTCTGAGGCCTGAAGAGGAGAAAGTGCTGACACTAGATGGTAGTCCACTTTTAGAAATCAGACTCATTTTCTTGAAAAAAATTTGAAGGCCCTTTCTGTTTTTTTCCAAATTTTTTTCACTTTTCTTTCCATTTATATTCAATTTTAGTGTTGTAAAGATACACTACATACAGACTATTCAAATTAGAAAGTCTTTTAAAAAATAATCCACTTACTTTGGGGTTGATGGTAACATGAAGCTATTTTTTTTTTGCACTTAATAATATACCAAAGTAAGAAAAGTAATTCAGATAAGAAAGTCTTAAAGACTTCTATCTATTTATGTGCATAAGGCTATAATCTCTATTTTATTTCCTTCTATCTGTCAAACTACCTTGTATACACAAACTAACAATAATAATAAATATCACAGAACACATAAAATCTTTAGTGTTTACAGATTGATACATATTCATCATTTTGATAATTTCTTTAGCTCTATGTAAAAGACAGAAATATTTCTGCTTTTTCTATTATACAGATGGAGACACTGCTGAAGAGAACAGCCAAGTGTTTGCTTGGAGTATCTGTAAGAATTAGATATTCTGACCATGACTACCAGCCAAAGCTGGTCACATAAACATGGTACTCTAAGCTCTGAGCTTCTTTTGAAGTAAATTATTGTCTGTGACAGAAAGAAACACCAGCATATTTCTTTTTATTAAATTATGAGGTTCTGGAGGATTTCTGTAAATTCAACAGAGGGGAACGTCATTATTTTTATTTCATTCTTTGTTATTTCTCCACTACAGATGTTGCCATATTTTTTTCTTCTGTTTGCTATGTTTTTATGATCTGCCTTTCAAATTTACAGATACCATCTACAGTGGAGGTTAGAAAAAAATGCTAAACTCTCATTGTCTCCCAGCTTTGCCAGTAAGATCAGATGTTGTGTGGCCATGTGAGAACAGGGAGATACAGACCAAAACTCTTACCATGGCACTTGAGGTCCTTCACACAATAAAGCCTTGCTTCCTCTGTAGCCTCAGTGCCCACTGCTAGGCCCATGTCTTGTTATCCAAATCCAATCAAAATACTGGGCTTGCCTGAATGCATCATGCTCACACATGTATCTGTGATTCTGTCTCTGCTCTTCCTTTTGCCTGTCAGGCCTTATGCTACCTCTGAACTGATTTTTAAGATTGTACAGCTACCTTCCTTACCCATGTATGCCTTTGAATTGTCATACTATTTTTTTATGCCTCTACTAGAAGGGAAATATATACCTTGCCTTTTCCTACTCTATGATAATAACAATGATTCATTGAGTAGTTTTACTGGACAAGCACTGTCCTAATGACTTTTTGCATATTATGTTATTTAAATGATGTATCACAAATCTCTGAAATTGCTATTAATACTCTCCTGCCCCCTTTTATAGATGAGAAAACTGGGTACTGACAGGTTAACTGCCTAGGTTACAGTTAGTAAATGATAGCCAGTGTTTAAAGTCAGTTCTGTGTGCTTCGAAGTAAAGGCTCTCACCACTGCAATATACAGCCTGAAATCAGTGAATTAAGAACGGGGAGGTTCAGTGTCGAATGCATTCCTGTATAGCAGTCGCTACCTCCATGCATGGTGTTGGTAGGCACCCCGTTGAGAAGGTGGAAAGGGTGAGGCACACTGGGTGGTGTCTCTCTGTGTCTTTGGAACGTCAGCGGACTTTCAATTCATAAATATCAGGTATTAAGAAAATGAGGTTCTATGAGCTTTTGGCATATATCTAAAACGATTCTGCCAAATCATAACCTACTAACAATAAAATGTAAATTGATGTATCATTCATCTGTGCTTACATATACTAACTCAATTCTCACAATACTTCTTTGTGGTAGGTACCATTATGTCCCCAATTTTACAAATATAGATTTTTTTTTTTTGAGACAGAGTCTTGCTGTGTTATCCAGACTGGAGTGCAGTGGTGTGATCTTGGCTCACTGCCACCCCTGCCTCCCAGGTTCAAGTGATTCTCTTGCCTCAACCTCCCAATTAACTAGGACTACAGGTCACCACCATGCCTAGCTAATTTTTGTATTTCTAGTAGAGACAGGGTTCCATCATGTTGGCCAGGTTGGTCTTGAACTCCTGACCTTAGGTGATCCACCTGCTTCAGCCTCCCAAAGTGCTAGGATTACAGGTGTGAGCCACCATGCCCAGCTCAAATATGGATTACTAAGTCATAGAGAGTTGATGTCAGAGGTCACATAGCCAATAAGTGACTGAGCTAGGACTGGAGTAGGTGGACTCCAGAGCCTATGCTGTCAACCACTGTGCATACAGTCTCATGTAAACAGTCCTTTCAGCCTCCTGAACTTCCCAGTCAAGGGTTCAAGGAAGCTGTCTGACCATTCTTCCACCCTTAACTAAGAACATTAGGGCATACACACTGATTTCTTTGCTATTCCCTGGAAGAACAAACTCTTATTGAGAAGGAAGAGAATGATAATCCTATAAAGAATAAATAAAACACAAATAAAAAGTTTGCGTCTGGAGTTAGAGCTGAGGTAACTGAGACTATTTTTTCTTATCTATGAAGTTAAGAAGGAGGATAATAACATTACATTTCTGGATACTTTTCCAGTCTGTGAATACATATGCCATTGGGTCATAGTATATCTCCCTTGTCTCACGGCGCTATTATATCTTGTTGGTCCCTTTTGCTTGATTAGAAAGTTCCTTGTACACAATTCCCTCTAATCAGTTGCCTTTAGTAGGTAGTAATGAGTGATGGTTGAATTTGATAATAGTAGAAGATAAAACAACAGCTTTCATGTATTGAAATCCTATTAAGTGCTACATGATTGACATATATTTTCTCATTTAATAGTAATCCTTTAAGTTTTAATCAAATCCATTATAAATGCAACAAAAACTGCTAAAATGACCAATTTCATAGCCGTGACTCCTGAATTTGTCCCATTTTCCAACAAATGTCTATCAGGTGGTTATAAAATGCTAGGTCCTGTCCTAAGCACTGAAGATACAATAAATAAACAATGATACAAACAAACAGACATAAGTTTTGGATAGTGGCGCTTGCAGTCCAGGATCTTTGAGTGCTGAATAAGTCTCACTCCCTCTTAGGAATCCCTCCACCTCATCTACTTCCAAATTTTAGTTATACTCCCTTATCCCATGAGAAGGTTGATGAAGAGGATTTAGAGTTGCTACTACCCATCAGTACTTTCATCTCTTGAACTATGTCGAAAGCAACAGGAAGGGCCCTTGATTAATTGCCTTGGGCCAACTGGAACAGTTTTGGGTCATGCAAAACTTACTCATTTTAATGATATGTTGCTTTCTCTGGTCTTATATCCCTTATCAGCTGCAATCAGTACTCTCTGTGGGTTTCAGGAAGGCTCTGGTACAAGTTGAAATTTGGATGATAAAAGAGGATAAATTCCATTTATATCTTGATAAGAGCTTTGTTCTTAAGTGAGTAGTGACTTCTTTACAGGCTTGCACAGTTGTATCTCTTCTTAAATATACATCTAAAAACATCTCCTCTGCTTATTGTTAAAATTAATACAGTTAATGTAATAACTGTATTACTCTGTGTAGCCATTACTGTTACAAAAGCCTTCATCATTCATTGTATCTTTTGAGTCTCACAATAATACTTTGAGGTGAGTATTTGTAATCTCCCTTTTACATAATGAGGTAACCTAAGAGGCACAGGGAGATGTCTGATTTCTTCAATAGATAAGAACAATTCCATACTTGTTGTACTAGATAGTATTCCCATCTCCAAGACAGATTTCAGCCCATTCTTTTGCTGGTTTGTGTATGTGTGTGTGTATGTGCACATGTGCATACAAATGTTTGTGTATGAAAAGAGAAAGAAGATGAGAGAGAAAGGGAGAGGGAGACCTAGGAAGGAAGAAAATAAATTCAATTTCATCTGATGTTCCAGATCTGACTTTAGACGTCAGACCCCTTTGATTACAGGGAAAGTTTTTGGTTTTTTTGGACTGAAGACAAGAGCACAACCATGAAAAAGAACCAATTGCTACAGATGACTAGGCAGAGAAAATGTTCAGTGTTGCTAGGAGACCAGGTCTGCTGTCAGGCTCAAGAATGAGAACATGTCGGATGGAGGGCACTGGGCTGGAATTTGTGTTTGACATAAACCATTGAATCATGCATGCCAGTAGGATTAAGTCAGAATCAACTGCAGCTAAAAACAGTTAGGAAAGTTTTTCTACCTCTTTTTTGTTTTTCCTTTTTTTTTTCTTTTCAGATGCAAATGCCTGATGAAAGACTCAGCAGTAGATATGCAATGTTTAAAAATTTTTAGTAACACCCTGATGTAGATGGTACTGTTTTGTAAATGCTTTCCTACAAAACACTAAGCCAGAGGAGTTTTAACTTGCTTGTCATCAGACTTACTTAAGGTGGTCAAAATTATTGATAAAATGAATCATCATTACTGAGTTAAAGTCTAGACATTTTACACTGTTTACAAGAGAAGGCTGTGGTGTGTCCTTACCTGGACTTGGAAGAACTCATTGCTAATCTCTGTGTCCACCAAGCAGCCATGTGGGTGTGAACATGTCATCTTTCTGTAGGAATTTCCTTTTTCTCAGATGAATGAGGCTAGAAGTGTGGGTTATAATACCTTATAAAATATTCAGCTTTATTTGGTTTTGGGGCCACAGACAAATGTCAACAACCCAGATCTGCTTATATTAATTTTAAAGCACATGAATGCTAAGATCACAAGGTGGACGTACGGAGGTGGATATGTGGACGAGTGAGCAGACATTCTCACTTTGCTGCAACTATAGTAATAGCTGCCTCATCTTTCCATGATTAAGGTAGCACTGCACTGTACTGAAGAATTGCCGAGTGTTCCATTTCATACAGCCAGAAAAGAACTTCAGGGAATGTTCTGGCTTTTGATAGTTTATGGTCAAATACATTCTCTTTCTTGTCAAGATTCCAGAAAGCAGGGAGCACTTGGCCCTCAAAATGCAGAGTGTGCTCCTGCCAAAGCACATAAATACTTCAAAATTAAGGACGCTTGTCTTTATTGTTCTTTCTGTGTGTGTGTGTGTGTGTCTGCATGTGTGCATGTGTGCATGTGTGTTTGGTGTTTTCTTATTTTTCATATCTTAATACAGCTGGAAATCACCACTGCTGACATTGAAGGTTCAGCACAGGAAGAAACAAACCCAAATCTGTCCAAGATATATGAACTGAATAGATGAAATGAAATCTATCCCCAATTCAGGTCTAATACCTTTCAGAATGACCATTTGTGTTACTATGAGGAGTACAAGACAAAGACATGCTCAAATTTCCCTGGAGGATTTTTCTGAAAGGTAGTTGATACATCTGCAAGAAAAAATGTTTTAGTTTTGGGAAGTTTAATGATACATTTATAAAGTAAAAATTCAATCACATTATTCCTCTAAAATACAATCTGTAATGAATTCTCTGTAGGACACAGAGTATGAGGGTCTTCATCTGAAATTCAAGGCTTTCAGGATCTAACCAGACCTATCTTTCAGCCTGTTCTCCCACTAATCTTTTTCAAGTACCCTACTACATAACAGTAATGTCTCTTTCACTTCTCTCTTTCTTGATGTTTCTTTCTCTTAATCTCCACATGTCCAAATCCTACCCTTTTTTCAAGGCAGTTCTGCAATGCCCTGTATTTCGGGAAGCTTTCTCTAAACCCTCCAGTTTACCAGGAAGCTTTCCCTTCTCAGAAATTCCATGAGATTTTATGTGTACCTATCTTGGTGCACTTCTTCTTTTCTTTTTCCTTCCTTTCTTCTTTCCTTCCTTTCTTCCTTTTTTCCTTCCTTCCTTCTTTTCTTTCTTTCTTTTTTTTCTTTCCTTCCTTCCTTCCCTCCTTCCCTCCTTTCCTTCATTTCTTTCTTTCTTTTTCTTTCTGTTTTCTTTCTTTATTTCTTTCTTTTTCTTTTCTTTCCTTCCTTTCCTCCTTCCTTTCTTCCTTCCTTTCTTTCTTTCTTTTCCTTCTTTCCTTCCTTCCCTCCTTCCCTCCTTTCCTTCATTTCTTTCTTTCTTTTTCTTTCTTTCTCTTTCTTTCTTTCTTCTTTCCTTCCTTCCTTTCCTCCTTCCTTTCTTTCTTTCTTTCTTTTTCGTTCTTTCTTTCTTTCTTTCTTTCTTTCTTTCTTTTCCTTCCTTCCTTCCTTCCTTCCTTCCTTCCTTCCTTCCCTCCTTCCTTCCTTTCCTTCATTTCTTTCTTTCCTTTCTCTCTCTTTTTCTTTTCTTTTCTTTCTTTTCTTTTCTTTTTTTTTTTTGATGGAGTTTCCTCTTATTGCCCAGACTGGAATGCAATAGTGTGATAATGGCTCACTGCAACCTCCGCCTCCCAGGTTCAAGTCGTTCTCCTGCCTCAGCCTCCTGAGTAGCTGGGATGACATGCATCCAGTACCACACCTGACTAATTTTTTTTGTATTTTTAGTAGAGATAGGGTTTAGTAGAGAGATAGGGTTTCACCATGTTGGGCAGGCTGGTCTCAAACTCCTGACCTCAGGTGATCCATCAGCGTCAGCCTCCCAAAATGCTAGAATAACAGGCGTGAGCCACCATGCCTGGCTGCAGTTACTCTTTTCTACTTTGCATGATGGTTATTTGTTTCATATCCTACTCTTTTCTTCACTGCTAGGTTATGAACTCCTTGAGAACAGGATCTCTGTCAGTTTTACCTCTGAATTAGTCATAGCATCACTCTCATCGCATGCTAAACAGTGAGAGTGGGGTAGATGAATGACAGCTGAGGGAGGTGCCGTTTGTCAGATGTTCTTCAGGGTGGATTGAGAGCAGCATAGTGTAAAGTTAGCAAATCCCCTTTGGCTAAGAAAAGAGATTTCAAAAGGAAGTAATCATAGACTGAAATGTACACATTGACCATGTATTTGATTATCTGTGCATATTTTCTTTAGTACTTTCAGATCTTTTCTTTCTTAATTTTATTTTTATAATCTATTAAAGAGAACTTAGAGGATGCATAAGGAAGTGAAAGAAAAGACATAAAGCAAATTGTTGAAAATCAAAAGGCAGATTGGTTAAGAAGATGTTAGATTTACATTGAGTTGTCCATGCACCCCTCCCTCTCTTTTTACTTTTTTCCCCTCTGGTTATAATGAGATGGGATTGGATCTGTAATAAATATAGGAATTACATTGTGTTATAATAAATTAGGAGATACATTTTTTACAGTGAAGCTTTTAATGTGAAATATACCTTTAAAATTATAGTATTTTGTTTTATTTATTTTGAGATAGAGTCTTACCCTGTCACTCAGGCTGGAGCACAATGGTGTGATCTTGGCTCACTGCAACCTTCACCTTCCAGGTTCAAGTGATTCTCCTGCCTCAGCCTCTGAAGCAGCTGGGATTACAGGTGCGCACCACTGTGCCTGGCTAATTTTTTGTATTTTTAGTAGAGACCAGGTTTCATCATGTTGGTCAGGCTGGTCTTGAACTCCTGACCTCAAGCGATCCACCCACCTCAGCCTCCCAAAGTGCTGGGATTACAGACATGAGCCACCATGCTTGGTCAAGAATCATAGTATTTTAGATTTAAAGAGTAAATAGGATCTTAAGATTAAGTTATCTAATCACACTTTACTAATTCAGAAACGGAAACCACAAGATCAAATAATTTAGAGTGATAGAGCTTTCCCATGAAGGCTCAAAGGTAAAATAATTGTCCTAACTTATAGTTTAAGTGTCCTGTCTTTTACTGATGCAAGAGTATTTCTTAATCTGATGACAAATGATTTCCTGCATGATGTGCTTCAATAGCTGGTCCTTCCTCAAAAAAGTGAACTATCTCCAAAAGTACTCTTTGTTAAGTTTTGTTTATCACTTTAAAAAAATCAGGCAATGTTCGTACAGCTGCAGACATAATTCACCAGTCTTATTTGTAGCTTGTTCAAGGTACGGCCTTGGTATAAAAAGAACAGAAGTCCTGGGTTGCTCTTGAGCCGTTTCCATTATTGCAAGCATCTCTTCCTTTAAAAGTATACATTTATTGGGCATATATATACACCACTGGCTTTGAAATGAAACTTGATTTGCCATAACTGAGCCTTAGAAATTCTGGCTCTACCGTTTACACTTGTCCAGTGTTCCTTGACCACACTGCAGTTTTCGGGCACACTGCTGTCAGTGACCTTCAGTCGTGCCCACCAGAGCTGCTGTGGTCACCACGGTTCCCAGGCCAAATGACAGGATGCACTCTAGGCCTTGGTGGTTAATGATCCTCTTACCATCTATGCTCAAACATGCCTGTAACTGATTAGCTTAGAATCGCCTGGAAGTTGAAAACAAGCAGATTGTTTATGGTTCATTTTGAGGAAGAGGGCTTTTATCCGAGCTGCACAGCACTGGAATGATACTCAAGCCATCGCCAAACTGAAGGAATGGGATGAGAGGCTGGAGTAAATGACCTGTTGGATTTCCTGCCAGCATTGCTATGAATCTAAAAAATAACAGGCTGGAGTTACTTGTAATCTTTTTAGGAGAAGTATAACACACACAGAAAAGTACATAGATTATAAATCACAAAGTGAGCATCCATTTAATGAAGACTCTTTAAAATTCCAAATTAGACATATCTGTTCTTTAGTGCCAAATTCTGATAGTAAATATTTTCACCACATTGGTCACAAACTACTGTTTATATTACCTCTATTTATATCACATGACTTTGTTTTTGTGATTTTTAAAGTCATATGAATGCAGTTAAAATGGTACAGGAGATAGTAATTCGGATAAGAGACTGTTACAATAGTGGTTTAAGAATGATATTTACTTTTCCTGGAATAATATATGTTCATTGTAGATCATTTGTAAGATATAGAGAAGCAAAGTAGAGATGATAAATCTCAGAAATATTCAATATTCAACATCATCATCCAGAACTAACCATTGATAACATTTTTGAGTGTAACATTTGAAATGCATATATGCCACAGGTACATATAAATTTAAACATAATTTGAATTATATTTTTCATGTTTAGTAATTTGTATTAATTTAAGATATATAAAATGATACTTATAAAATTTTTAAATAACTATGGTATAACTGTTATATGAACATATTGGCATCTAATAAATACTGATTTAGTTATTTGTTTGCAGTTTTGCACTAATATTGCCTGATGCTCACTGTTGTATCTAAATATTAGTTTCTTATAATTTTTAAGTACATTCTTAGAAGTAGAATTGCTGGATTAAATAGCAAACACACTGTAATATATTTGATCTATATTGCCAAATCATCCTTTAGAAAGTTGGTACCACTTAATACTCTCAGCAGCAGTGGACAAGATTCTCTGATTCCTAGAGCCACTGCCAATGCTCTAAATTATACTTTAAATAAAAGAGACTTAAAATATGATGAATTAAAACCTCATCTTGTCTTAATATGCATTTTTATTATCAATATAAAATTTGTAAATGTGTTCTTGCTCATTGTTCATGTCCTTTGTCCATGTTATTGAAGGGTTTTTCTCATTGCTGTATTAGATTTGTTTTATAGATAGATATACATGTACCCTTCCCAGCTCATCATTGTCCTTTCAACTGTTCATCACCTATACTCAGAGCTGAGATCAACAGACTTACCAGAACTAATTTAAAGTGAATCCTAGATACAAAAAAAAAAAAAATCCTTTCTTAAATGACTCTTTAACATTTGTGACTTTTTCTCTTTGATTTCAATAAGTATGTGCCTAGGAAAACCCATGAATAGTACAATAAGTTGGTGACTATGATCTTTCCTTGAATGGAAAGGAGTAAAACAGAATAATCATGCTTTTAAATTTTTCATTGGAATAATTTGGAACAAAATTAATTGTCTTATTTTTAATTCTAATACAATTTATAGTGGCTATTAACTAATATTTGCTCATTGATTAATGTAATTCAGGATTAGTATAGATGCTGATTGGATTTGCTTATTCCTAGAACTACAAGTAGATTTAACTCATTTGCCAGGAAAGAACTTACTGAATATTTTAAGTTTTAATTAAATGTTTATTCTAGGTGACAGATTCTTTTTAGGGACTGGCATTGAAAAGTCTATTTACTGTGGCTTGTAATAAGACATTTCAAAATTAATGTAGGTCCTTTGAAGGGTATTTATTTCAACATTTACCTAGCAAATATTTGGATACTATCTGAGTGCCTGAAACAAACCATAATAGCTAAAGTCAATGTCACGGGGATTTGCTGAGTTCATCCGTTTCAGTGCAATTATGTCATCCTGTAACGTGTTGGTATTTATTGAGGAAATTAGATACTTCAGATTTGACGGATATCTTAGAAGCCAGTGGAAAAATGGTTTTATAATTCAAAATAAAAGCCAAAATTATTTTACTTATCAAAATTGTTCTAATAATTTTTTTGTGTATGATTTAATGTATGCTGCTTTTAAGTCATTTAGAAAGACTATGTACAGCCTACATGTAATATGATTATGATGTTCTGGTCTGGTCAGCTAAAAGAACAACATTTTTTCTCAATTAACAGGAGTTAATGAAGTGAGAGCAATGCATAAGCGTGAAAATTGAAGCTGTAGCAAGGGTCTGGAATTTGAGGCAAGTTTGAGGTAATGGAAATTCCCATTTCAGGCAGACAATGTGTTGTTTAACTAACGACAGCTTTTTTGAGAACACTAGCTGTTAATATGGATTGTTAGTAATAAGGATTTTAGTGTGAGAAGGGGAATTGGCTACATATAGATAGTTGAGATTTGTTGTCTTGTAAGTTGTTGCCTCTTTGATGTACCTGTGACCCCTCCCTCTTTGGACAGTGTGCTCTTGATTACAGCACTGTTATTACAATGCTTGGAAAGATGAGAAAGCTGCATGGCCAGATGTCCCTGGATACCCTTATGAAGGACATTTCCACATTTTTATGACTTCGGGGACTTACTTGGTACTCCTATGACTCAGTTAGCCCAAATGCAAGGCAAGAAAGTTGAACCCGATGCTTACTAGAACCCCTTTCACATCTTCCTATGCGCTATGACTTCTAAGAAAACAAGATAGATAAGGTGAGGATAATCCTATCCTCCCACCGCCAATTGCTCCAATGCACTTAGCCAGAATCTGCTTCTCTTTCTCTCTCAATAGTAATAATAATAAAAAAAACAATAATAAATCTCTATGTAAGATCAATACAAGTTCAACATTTTTGACTAGATCCCTGGATCTGACCTGTTTCCTGTAGCCTTCATAAGGACTTCATGCTTGGAATTATTCTTTCTTTCTGTTTCCCTGTGTCATCAGTTCATCCATAGCCACCTTGTGATTGCCACCAGCACAACCTTAATGTGCCCATCTTAAAACAAGTAAACCACTTTCACCTCGTTTCTCTGTTATCACAACTTAAAAAAAAATTGTCTACACTTGCTGGCTTTACCTGCCTGCAGGATTTACCTCCAATTTTCTCCACAATCAACGCTAATTGGATTTCCATCTACACCACTGCTCTGAAATGTCACTCATAAATGTTTCCAGTTGTCTACCCCTTGCTAGAGTCAGTGGTCAGTTACCAGCCATCCGCTTTCTTGGCCTCTTAGCACTATTTCACTTTCTTGACCTTGCATCTTGGAACCTTTTCTTCTCCAGACATTTTCCCCAACCTTGCTAGATTTCCTTCTGTTTAACTGGACATTTTCTCTCTATTTATTTGTTGGTTCTTCTCCTGATCCTCTGAAAGCTGGTGAGCTTCAGCATCTTGGTTGCTGAAGAGATGGGTAGAATTTTAACAGAGAGATGGAGAAAAGGAGGACTGGGAAAAGAAGGAAAGGTAAACATGCTATAAATTTTATAGAGGAGTCTTATTTGGCTGGAGAGGAGATGAAGAGGAGTTTTCTTTTTGTGGGAGAAGTTTAAAACAGCCCATCAAATATATAAGATTTCCTCTGAGACTAGGAAAAGATTTCTAGGGACTGTGAACCTTCAATTTTTTCTAGTCCTGAAATCAATGAAATGTCAAAAGATGCCTACTCAGTGGGGTTGGTAAGTTAAGTAGGCCTCATCTTGAAGGTAGCAATATCATTTTATTAGAAACTCAAGTCTTAGCAATGTCTCAGTAGAGAAGACTGCATCACCATAGACTTTTTCTTCTTGGCATAGTTTATTCAGAGGACACTCTGGAGCTGAACCTATGGATATTTAATCCTTAATTACCTAAATATTTATTGAATTTTACCATGTGAAAGGCACAGATAGGTGAGAGTATCTTAGATTACTATACTAGAAAATAGAATTTTTGTTAGAATGAACTAAGATACCTCCTATGAAAATACTGACCTCACTCATAACACTTTTTTCCGTGGTTTTTCAGTATATTGCTGAACATAGGATGGTATCTATAGCAAAAGTTTAGTTGGTTATAATAGGAGACTACATGTGATTGTTCTCTTTTTTGTATTTGCAATTTTTTGTAAAAGTCTTATAAATTATACATTGGTTTCAATTTAT
The DNA here is from genome assembly GCA_963574635.1 of Cheracebus regulus. NCBI lineage: Eukaryota > Metazoa > Chordata > Mammalia > Primates > Pitheciidae > Cheracebus > Cheracebus regulus. Next base: position 48,361 of record CAUYQU010011900.1, read on the forward strand.
TGGGTGCAAAAGCATCTATATCTAGGGAAGCTGAAAATTATTGCCAAAGAAGAAAACACATGTAGATCAGCAAATAGTTGTCATTCTACTGAGAAAAATCGGTGACTCTTTGAAGGGATAAGCCTTTTGACTCAGGAAATCGTAACTTCAGCTTCTATGAAACAGCTCTGTCTACTCATCCATCTTCATCCAGGGATGAACTGACGAACCAGTAGTTTTTCAAAGAAAATGAATCTCCTACATTGACTTACTCTATGTGTTTTTGCCAGCTCCTTAGTAACTGTTCAGTTGTGTTATCACTAAGGATTTAGAGTAAGCCTAATTTACCAAATCTAGCATTTTTCTTTTCTTTCTTTCTTTCTTTTTTTTTTCTTCAGGGGATGGAGGGACAGAGTTTTGCTCTTGTTGCCCAGGTTGCAGTAGTGTGATCTTGGCTCACCACAACCTCTGCCTCCTGGGTTCAAGCAATTCTTCTGTCTTGGCCTCCGGAGTAGCTGGGATTACAGGCATGAGCCACCATTCCCGGCTAATTTTGTATATTTTGTAGAGATAGGGTTTCTCTAGGTTTATTAGGCTGGTCTCGAACTCCCGACCTCAGGTGATCCACCTGTGTTGGCCTCCCAAAGTGCTGGGATTACAGGCATAAGCCACTGTGCCTGGCCCCAAATCTAGCATTTTTAACACCCAGCAACTTTCGTGGGAGACAAAGGGTGTGAGGTAACTTTCCACCACATCTAGATGTGTCCAGGGGGTTGAGTACACCCTCATGTAACCAGACTGCCTGGCCATGTATGAACGGTTGTCAAGGTTAAGGTATCTGGAATCTAGTAATATTTCAGAGGACAGAACAAGGTGGATTTCCCAACCTTCTTTTCAGTACTTGTTACTTAGCTATTGATTCTTGTTTTAATTATTGTTGAAATTCAGCCAGATTGATTTTCTTTTGAAGGTACTTTCAAATGTTTGGTAACAGAGTATTCTCTTTAAATGTTTTGAGAAAATTATTTATAAGTGATTTATAAAATTTTTCTTAGAAAGTTTTTATATGCAATGTAATTCAGACATGAGATTGTACTATCCCATTCATCTTAACCCTTCTTGATTTGAGAAGAAATTGTGTAACATTTTAAGCATGAGTTTGACTTAAAATTTAATCAAACATGTATATTTTATTGTTATTGTATGAAAAGTCTAACTCATGCTATTTGTGGATGAAGCCTAATTTTTATATTTAAATAGCTATAACTGTACATTTTTTTCTTGTCTTCTTTTCAAATTCATTTTCAGCTTAAATATTGAGATGCACATAACTTGTACTTAGATTTATTACATAAATAAAATACAATATTTGATCTTTATATTGGATTCCAGATATGAATAATTTTTATATACTTAAGAGTATAGAAACTATTCTGTCCCCAAGAAAGCTTTTATAAATAATTTTAAAACATTTTAGCAGACACTTAAGCAGAGAAGAAGAATCAAAGGCATATGCTTTGTAAGTAAGTGTACCAGCACTATATGTAAATTAAATACCAGAGAGTGACACAGAATCACTAGGTACCCAAAAGAAAAATTCCAGAGAAACTGAGATAACATACAGTGGTATCATTTGTCTGAGAATTTGTCACAGGGAGGTTTTGAGTGACTAATTCTTTGTTTTTATTTTGTTTTGGGTATATGAGGGAAATTAGTAAAAGGGATATGGAGGTCACACAAGGATTTGTCTCTTTGCTTCTATGGAAGAAACATGGAGCTCAAGTTCCTAGGTACAGAAAGACTACTTGATAATTCATACTCCTCCCACTTCCTCCTTCCCCTCTTTCTTCACTTTTTATTTAGTAAATATTTCTTGAATGCCTTGCATCTGAAAGATGGATTAGACTCAAATCATGTCTGCAAAAAGTTATGAATCTGATAGTAGAGGCACCTACAAAAATACACAAATAATAGGTAAATGTAAGAATAGGGCTGGGTGTGATGGCTCACACCTGTAATCCCAGCACTTGGGGAGGCCAAGGCAGGAGGACTGCTTGAGCCCAAGAGTTTAAGTCCAGCCTGGACAACATAACAAGACCCCATCTCTAAAAAGAATAAACTATTTGTGAATATAGTGGAGAGAATTATTGTTCATCCAGCAACTGAAAGGCTTTACCCAGGGAGTGACATTTGAGCTGTATCTGGAAAGATGGAAGGAGAAGGCATTCTAGGCAGGAGGAACAACATGAGCAAAAGCACAGATGAGAGGCTCTCTGCCTTTTCAGGGAGCCATGAAGAGGGAGGGCTAGAGCTCTGGGTTGGAGTCAGATTGTTGATGAATGGCATATTAAGAAATTTGGACTATAGATAGTAAGTCCCAAATTATTTTAGTTAGATGGATTTCACTTTCAGATTTATTTTATACACATTTTAATGTTGCATTCTTTTTTTAAAAAAAATTTTATTTCCATATGTTATTGGGGAATAGGTGGTGTTTGGTTACATGGATAAGTTCTTTAGTGGTTATTTGTGAGATTTTGGTCCACCCATCACCTGAGCAGTATACACTGAACCCAATTTTATCCCTTACCCCCTTCCCATCCTTTCTCCTGAGTCCCCAAGCCTTACTGTGTCATTCTTTTTTTTTTTTAGCTTAGTAACATTTATTTCAGACTTCTCACCTCAAAAACTGTTAACAGAATAAATTTGTGTTGTTTCAAGTCACTGTATGATAGTTTTTTGCTGCAGCAAATGAAAAGTAATATTGCTCCTAACATTTCCTATTGGTATACACACGCTGCCTAACTCCTGGGACTGTGGGCATGATAGATTTTATTTTCATGACTAAGTTATGTTTTATGGTACAGTTGACTTTATGAAGGGAAGATTATCTGAGTGGGGCTTATCTAATTACATGATCCTTTCCAAAGCAGATTTTCTCAGGCAAGTCACAATAGGGAAGCAAGAGAGATACAAAGCATTAAAGGCCTTCAACTACAGAGGAACTTTTTATTGCTGGCTTGAGGATAGGGGTCATGTTGTAAGGAATATGGTGGCATCTAGAAGCTGAGAATGGTTCCTGGCTGACAGCTAACAAACATAAACCCCCGTTCTACAAATACAAAGTATTGCACTTTGCCAAAAAGAATGTACTTGGAAGAAAATTTTCCCCCAAGGCCTCCAGACAAGAACTCAACCCAGCTAATGCCTTAATATCAGCCCTGTGGCACTCCGAGTAGAGAACCCAGCCATGTCAAGCCAGACTTCTGGCTTTGGAAAATGTGAGATCATAAATTTGTGTTGTTTTAGGCCACTATATTTGTGCTAATTTGGTAAGCAGCAATTGGAAACTTATACACTATGCACGACACTGCTGTTTGACAATTAGGTGTCATTTGGCCTGATGGTTCAGATAACACCCTGTTTATAACGGGCAACTCAGATAGCAGGTGCACCTGCTAGTCCATAATCAGGCAGTCTCAAAAGAAACACAGTTACATGTCAAAAGAAAACTTAGAAGAAAAAATTACTTTCATGGCTTAATGCCAAACACTTAGGGGTTTCTACTTGACTTTCCTACTGGCACTTGCCACAGGCTTCAAAGAACTTCAGGTCTTTCTATATCTATATATATATAAAATTTTCAATATATTTATTAAATATTTAATATATATTAAATATATATAATACATATTATATATTATATATATTTAATATGTATATACATGTATTTTTCTTTACATATACATATATTTATATTTATATATGTATAAATATAAGGTATATATATAAAGTATATACATACACTTTAAGTTCTGGGGCACATGTGCAGAATGTGCAGGTTTGTTACGTAGGTATACACATGCCATGGTGGTTTGCTGCATCCATCACCCCGTCATCTACATTAGGTATTTTTCCTAATGCTATCCCTCCCCTACCCTCCACAACCCTGACAGGCCCCAGGTGTGTGATGTTCCCCTCCCTGTGTCCATGTGTTCTCATTGTTCAACTCCCACTTATGAATGACAACATGCAGTGTTTGGTTTTCTGTTCTTGTGTTAGTTGGCTGAGAATGATGGTTTCCAGCTTCATCCATGTCCCTGCAAAGGACATGAACTCATCCTTTTTTATGGATGCATAGTATTCCATGGTGTTTATTTGCCACATTTTCTTTATTCAGTTTATCATCGATGGGTATTTGGGTTGGTTCCAAGTGTTTGCTACTGTAAAAAGTGCCACAGTAAACATACATTTGCATGTTTCTTTATAACAGAATGATTTATACTCCTTTAGGTATATACCCAGTAATGGGATTGCTGGGTCAAATGCTATTGGTTCTAGATCTTTGAGGAATCGCCACACTGTCTTCCACAATGGTTGAACTAATTTACACTCCCACCAACTGTGTAAGAACATTCCTATTTTCCCACATTCTCTCCAGCATCTGTTGTCTTTGGACTTTTTAATGATCGCCATTCTAACTGACATGAGATGGTATCTCGTTGTGGTTTTGATTTGCATTTCTCTAATGACAAGTCATGATGTGCTTTTTTTCATATGCTTGTTGGCTGCATAAATGTCTCCCTTTGAGAAGTTCATATCCTTCACCCACTTTTTGGTGGTTTGTTTTTTTCTTGTTTAAGTTCTTTGTAGATTCTAGATATTAGCCCTTTGTCAGTTGGAGAGATTGGAAAAATTGTCTCCCATTGTGTAGGTTGCCTGTTCACTCTGATGATAGTTTCTTTTGCTGTGCAGAAGCTCTTTAGTTTAATTAGATCCCTCTCGTCAATTTTGGCTTTTGTTGCCATTGCTTTTGGTGTTTTAGTCATGAAGTCTTTTCCCATTCCTATGTCCTGCATGGTATTGCCTAGGTTTTCTTCTAGGGTTTTTTATGGTTTTGGGTCTTACAGTTAAGTCTTTAATCCATCTTGAGTTAATTTTTCTATAAGGTGTAAGGAAGGGGTCCAGTTTCAGTTTTCTGCATTTAGCTAGTCAGTTTTCCCAACACCATTTATTAAATAGGAAATCCTTTCCCCATTGCTTGTTTTTTTTCAGGTTTGTCAAAGATCAGATGGTTGTAGATGTGTGTCATCATTTCTGAGGCCTATGTTCTGTTTCATTGATCTATAGATCTTTTTTTGGTACCAGCACCATGCTGTTTTGATTGTAGCCTTGTAGTATTATTTGAAGTCAGGTAGCGTGACATCTCCAGCTTTGTTCTTTTTGCTTAGGATTGTCTTGGCTATGTGGGTTCTTTTTTGGTTGCATATGAAATTTAAAGTAGTTTTTTTTTTTCCCAATTCTGTGAAGAAAGTCAATGGTAGCTTCATGGGGATAGCGTTGAATCTATAAATGACTTTGGGCAGTATGGCCATTTTCATGATATTGACTCTTCCTAACCATGAGCATGGAATGTTTTTCCATTTGTTTGTGTCCTCTCTTATTTCTGTGAGGAGTGGTTTGTAGTTCTACTTGAAGAGGTCCTTCACATCCTTGTAAGTTGTATTTCTAGGTATTTTATTCTTTGTAGCTATTGTAACTGGGATTTCACTCATGATTTGACTCTCTGGCTTTTATTGGTGTATAGAATGCATATGATTTTTGCACATTGATTTTGCATCCTAAGACTTTGCTGAAGTTGCTTATCAGCTTAAGGAGATTTTGGGCTGAGATAATGGGGTTTTCTAAATATAAAATCATGTCATCTGCAAATAGAGACAAGTTGACTTTCTCTTTTCCTAATTAAATATTCTTTATTTCTTTCTCTTGCCAGATTGCCCTGTCCAGAACTTCCAATACTATTTGGACTAAGAGTGGCGAGAAAAGGCATCCTTGTTTTGTGCCAGTTTTCAAAGAGAATGCTTCCAGTTTTTGCCCATTCAGTATGATATTGGCTGTGGGTTTGTCATAAATAGCTCTTATTATTTTCAGATATGTTTCATCAATACCTAGTTTATTGAGAGTTTTTAGCATGAAGGGCTGTTGAATTTTGTTGAAGGCCTTCTCTGCATCTATTGAGATAATCATGTGGTTTTTGTCTTTGATTCTATTTATGTGATGGATTATGTTTATTGATATACATATGTTGAACCAGCCTTGCATCCCAGGGATGAAGCCAACTTGATCATGGTGGATAAAATCTTTCTGATGTGCTGCTGGATTCAGTTTGTAAGTATTTTATTGAGGATTTTCACATCTATGTTAATCAGGGATACTGGCCTGAAATGTTCTTTTTTGTTGTTTTTGTGTCTCTGCCAGGTTTTGGTATCAGGATGATGTTGGCCTCATGAAATGGGTTAGGGAGTATTCCCTCTTTTTGTATTGTTTGGAATAATTTCAGAAGGAATGGTCCCAGCTCCTCTTTGTATCTCTGGTAGAATTGGCTGTGGAACCACCTAGTCCTGTACTTTTTTGGTTGGTAGGCTATTAATTGCTGCCTCAATTTCAGATATTATTATTGGTCTATTCAGGGATTTGACTTCTTCCTGGTGTAGTCTTGGGAGGGCATAAGTGTTGAGGAATTTATCCATTTCTTCTATATTTTCTGGTTTATTTGTCTAGAGGTGTTTATAGTATTGTCTGATGGTAGTTTGTATTTCTGTAGGATTGGTGGTGATATCCCCTTTATCATTTTTTATTGCATCTATTTGATTCTTCTCTCTTTCGTCTGGCTAGTGGTCTGTCTATTTTGTTAATCTTTTCCAAAAACCAGCTCCTGGATTCATCGATTTTTTTTTGAAGGGTTTTTTGTGTCTCTATCTACTTCAGTTGTTCTCTGATCTTAATTATTTCCTGTCTTCTGCTAGCTTTTGAATTTGTTAGCTCTTGTTTCTCTAGTTCTTTTAATTGTGATGTTAGGATGTCAATTTTGGCTCTTTCCTGCTTTCTCTTGTAGGTATTTAGTGCTACAAATTTCCCTCTACAAACTGCTGTCAGTGTGTTCCAGAGATTCTGGTACATTGTGCCTTCATTATCATTGATTTAAAAGAACATCTTTATTTCTGTCTTCATTTTGTTATTTATCCAGTAAGCATTCAGGAGCAGATTGTTCAGTTTTCATGTAGCTATGTGGTTTTGAGTGAGTTTCGTAATCCTGAATTCTAATTTGATTGCACTGTGATCGGAGAGACTGTTTGTTATGATTTCCATTCTTTTGCATTTGCTGAGGAGTGTTTTACTTGCAATTACGTGGTCAATTTTAGAATAAGGGCAATGTGGTGCTGATTTGAGGTGGAGAGTTCTGTAGATGTCTATTAGTTCTGCTTGGCCCAGATCTGAGTTCAAGTCCTGGATATCCTTGTTAATTTTCTGTCTCGTTGATCTGTCTAATACTGACAGTGTGTTGTTAAAGTCCCCCGCTATTACTGTGTGGGAATCTAAAACTCTTTGTAGGTCTCTAGGAACTTGCTTTATGAACCTGGCTGCTACATATGTATTGGGTGCATACATATTTAGGATAGTTAGCTCTTCTTGTTGCATTGATCCCTTTACCATTATGTAATGTCCTTCTTTGTGTCTTTTGATCTTTGTTGGTTTAAAATCTGTTTTATCAGAGACTAGAATTGCAACCCCTGATTTTTTTTTTTTTTTTTTGCTTTCTATTTTCTTGGTAAATATTCCTCCATCCCTTTATTTTGAGCTTATGTGTGTATTTTCATGTGAAATGGGTCTCCTGAATACAGCACACCAATGGGTTTTGATTCTTTGTCCAATTTGCCAGTTTGTGTCTTTTAATTGGGACATTTAGCACATTTATAATTTAAAGATAATATTGTTATGTCTGCATTTGATCCTGCCATTATGAGACTAGCTGGTTATTTTGCCCTTTAGTTGAGACAGTTTCTTCATAGCATTGATGGTCTTTACAATTTGATATGTTTTGGCAGCGGCTGGTACCAGTTGTTCCTTTCCTTGTTTAGTGCTTCCTTCAGGTGCTCTGGTAAAGCAGGCCTGGTGGTGACAAATCTCTTAACATTTGCTTGTCTGTAAAGGTTTTTATTTCTCCTTCATTTATGAAGCTTAGTTTGGCTAGATATGAAATTCTGGGCTGAAAATTTTTTTCTTTAAGAACATTGAATATTGGACCCCACTCTCTTCTGGCTTATAGTGTTTCTGCTGAGAGATTCCCTGTTAGTCTGATGGGCTTCCCTTTGTGGGTAATCCAACCTTTCTTTCTGGCTGCCTTTAGCATTTTTTCCTTTATTTAAACCTTGGTAAATCTGATGATTATGTGTCTTGGGGTTGCTCTTCTCCAGGAGTATCTTTGTGATGTTCTCTGTATTTCCTAAATTTGAATGTTGTCCTGCCTTCCTAGGTTGAGGAAGTTCTCCTGGATAATATCCTGAAGAGTGTTTTCCAGTTTGGTTCCGTTCTCCCTATCACTTTCAGGTACACTGATCAAATGTAGATTTGGTCTTTTGATGTTATCTCATATTTCTTAGAGGCTTTGTTCATTTCTTTTCACTCTTTGTGCTCTAATGTTGTCTTCTCACTTTATTTCATTGAGTTGATCTTCAATCTCTGATATCCTTTCTTCTGTTTGATTGATTCAGCTATTGATACTTGTGTATGCTTCATGAAGTTCTTGAGCTGTGTTTTTCAGCCCCATCAGGTCATTTATGTTCTTCTCTAAACTGGTTATTCTAGTTAGCAATTCATCTAACCTTTTTTCAGTGTTCTTAACTTCCTTGCATTGGGTTAGAACATGCTCCTTTAGCTTGAAGGAATTTGTTATTACCCACCTTCTGAAGCCTGATTCTGTCAGTTCGTCAAACTCATTCTCTGTCCAGTTTTGTTCCCTTGCTGGCTAGGAGTTGTGATCCCTTGGAGGAGAAGAGGTGTTTTGGTTTTTGGAATTTTCAGCCTTTTTGCACTGGTTTCTCCCCATCTTCATGGATTTATCTACCTTTGGTCTCTGAAGTCGTTGACTTTTGGTTGGGGTCTCTGAGTGGACGTCTTTTTTGTTGATGTTGAAATTACTCCTTTCTGTTTGTTAGTTTTCCTTCTAACAGTCAGGCCCTCTGCTGCAGGTCTGCTGGAGTTTGCTGGAGGTCCCCTCCAGACCCTGCTTGCCTGGGTATCACTGGAGGAGTCTGCAGAACAGCAAATATTGCTGCCTATTCCTTCCTATAGCAGCTTCATCTCAGAGGGGTACCCACCAGATGCCAGCCAGAGCTCTCCTGTATGAGGTGTCTGTCGGCCCCTACTGAGAGGTGTTTCCCAGTCAGTATACACAGGGGTCAGGGATCCACTTGAGGAGTCAATCTGTCCCTTAACAGAGCTCAAAATTGTGCTGGGAGATCCACTGCTCTCTTCAGAGCTGCCAGGCAGGGACGGTTAAGTCTTCTGAAGCTGTGTCCACAACTGCCCATTTTCCCAGGTGCTCTATCCCAGGAAGGTGGGGGCTTTATTTATAAGTCCCTGACTGGCTGCTGCCTTTTTTCAGAGTTGCCCTGCCCAGCAAGGAGGGAATCTAGTTAGACAGTCTGCCTGGAGTGGCCTTGTTGAACTGTGGTAGGCTTCGCCCAGTTTGAACTTCCCAGTGGCTTTGTTTACACTGTAAGGTTAAAACTGCCTACTCCAGCCTCAGCAATGTCATATGCCCCTCCCCCCACCAAACTCATGCATCCCAGGTCAAGCTCAGACTGCTGTGCTGGCTGCGAGAATTTTAAGCCAGTGGATCTTAGCTTGCTAGTTTCTGTCGTGGTAGGACCTGCTGAGCCAAACCACTTGGCTCCCTGTCTTCAGCCTCTTTTCCAGAGCATTGAACATTTCTGTGTCACTGGCATCCAGGTGCCACTGGGGTATGAAAAAAAGCTGTTGTGGCTAGCTCAGTGTCTGCCTAAATGGCCACCCAGTTTTGTGCTGGAAGTGTAGGGCACTGGTGATGGTGTAGGTATCTAAAAGAATCTCTTGGTCTATGGGTTGCAAAGACCATGGGAAGAATGCAGTATCTGGGCTGGAGTGCAGGGTACGGACCCTAATGGCTTCCTTTGGCTAGGTCAGGGAGTTCTTCGACTCCTTGTGCTTTCCAGGTGAGGTGATGTCCCATCCTACTTCAGCTCATCCTCCTTGTCCTGCACCCACCTTCCAACCAGTCCCAGTGAGATGAACCAGTGACCTCAGTTGGAAATGCAGAAATCACCTGCCTTCTGAGGTGATTGCACTGGGAGCTTCACCCTGGAGCTGTACCTATTCGGGCACCTTGCCAGCAATCTATTGTAAGGCAGGTGATTGCACTGGGAGCTTCACACTGGAGCTGTACCTATTCGGACATCTTGCCAGCAAGCTATTGTGTCATTCTTATGCCTTTGCATCCTCATAGCTTAGCTCCCACTTATGAATGAGAACATACAATGTTTTGTTTTCCATTCCTGAGTTACTTCACTTAGAATAATAGTCTCTAATCCCATACAGGTTGCTGTGAATGCCATGAATTCATTCCTTTTTATGTCTGAGTAGTATTCCATTGTATGTATATACCACAGTTTTTTAAATCCACTTGTTGATTGATGAGCATTTGGATTGGTTCCACATTGAAATTATATCCAGTACCATCTCAGATTATAGTGGAATAAAACTGAAAATCAACTCCAAAAGGATCCTTCAAAACCATGCAAATACATGGAAATTAAATAACATGCTCCTGAATGATCATTGGCCCAAGAATGAAATCAAGATGGAAATTAAAAAATTCTTCCACCTGAATGACAATAGTGACAAAACCTATCAAAATCTCTGGGATACAGGAAAGGTGGGGCTAAGGAGAAAGTTTGTATCTTAAATGCCTATATCAAAAACTGTTTCATTAACTTTTATAAATGATAGATTGGTGGAGGGCAGATTGACGAAAGACCAAACAGGAGGCTATTATTGCAGTAACCCAGAATGGCTTACTTATATCTTGATAACAGAGGCAGATATGATGACCAAATAGTTGTGGAACATTTCATATAATTTAGGAAATGACAAAATAAGTCAAACAATATTTTCCTGAATCGTATATTGGCTAAGACTTTGGCTAGCAAGAGTCTTCAGTTAGAAAGTAATTCTTTAAGAGCAGATATTGAAAAAAAAATCTCTGTATCGTTACTGATTAATATAACTCTGACTATTGTAAAAGAGAAACTCCTAAAAGTGGGTTAAAACAATAAAAGTTTATTTCTCATATAAAGTCTAAGAGGTGTTGGGTGATGGGGAGGAGTTCTCTTCCTCTGACATCTTCAACACATGGCTTCAGAATCCTCCTGGGTATTGACATTGGATAGCCAGTTGAAAGACAAAGGAAGAGACGGAGGGTCATGGATTCCATGGAAGGTTTTTGTGGTCCAGGCTTTGGAATGGCATGCAGCACCTGCAACCATGTTCACATTTATAACTCAGTCTTGTGGCCACGTTAATGCAAAATGACTGGACAATATTGTCTCACTTTTTGCCCAGGATGACAGGGAAGCAAGTTCAGTGAACAACCAGACAGACTCTGAAATGCTGTCATTGCCTTGGGGCAACTCTGTTTCAGTGGAGACAGTGCTTCCCTGAAGACCTTGTTCATCTTGCCTTCTGGAACAAGGAGTTTTTAGGTAGCAGAGTCCTCCAATTATGGAGAGCCACCCTACCAGAAACTAAGATCCCAAACTCTTTGCACAATAACAGACTTTACCTAGAAGGTGGAATTAGTGGAACAGCCCCTACAGTCTACTGTTTGTGCCTAGGAAACCTGCTTTACATTTTTATTTTGTTGTGTATCAGAACAACAGCTGACACAAAACAAGAAAGCTTACTGTATAGCCTCTGATATGTCCTACTGTATAGCCTCTGATATGATACTTCCTTCTGCCAGGAAAGCACTTAAGATACCATATTAATTTAGGAGTGATTTTCAAAACTATATGGAATGACTCAAATTTTATATTTTTCAGATATGGACATCTTTGTTATTGTAAATATATACATTTAGACTGTGACTTCAGTGAAGCCTGGGGTATACCAATTTTTGCTCTCCACTTGTTCCTGGTGCCTATCAGAGTATTCAGCATACCATTGTCTCAATAAAAATAGGTTAAATAGATAAACATATATGTGAATACACAAAGACTGACAATGTACATCAGATGTTAATTAAATATATCTTGTTACAAAATACCCCCTTGCTTAAACCTGTAAACTTTAGATTTAGAAGATTCATACACTGATGAGATTTACTGAGCAGCTATCAGTCTAGCTCTTCCAGGACAGCCCTGTTTGTTGACTCACTCTCTAGGAAGGATCACAAACAAAACTACCCAAGTGAAGCCCCAAATTTTGTTATTAAGAATATTTATTCTGGTTGGGTGCAATGACTCAATCCCAGTACTTTAGGAGGCCAAAGTGGGAGAATCACCTGAGCTCAAAAGTTCAAGACCTGAGCAACAGGAGTTCATCCTGGTCAACATAGTAAGACCTCTTCTCTACTGAAAATTTTAAAAAGTTAGGTGTGGTGGTGTGTGCCTGTAGTCACAGTTACTTGGGAGGCGGAGGCAGGAGGATCACTTGATCCTGGGAGGTCAAGACTACAGTGAGCTATGATTGCCCTACTATTCTCTAGCCTGGGTAACAGAGCAAGACCCTGTGAAAGAAAGAAGAAAGAAAGAGGAGAGAGAGAGAGACAGAGAGAGAGGAGAGAGAGAGAGAGGAGAGAGAGAGAGAGGAGAGAGAAAGAAAAAGAAAGAAAAAGAAAGAAAGGAAGAAAAAAGAAAAAGAAAGAAAGAAAGAGACAGAAAGACAGAAAGAAATGTAAATGCTTACATAGATATGTAGTTAGGTATAAACATTCTCAAATCTAACTCATGGTGAAAAGAGCAAGGAGGCTCCTCAAATTCATTTCTTGCAGAAAGTAAGATAATGGCTGCTCTCTTTAAAGCCGCTGCCTCTCTCCTCCCAGTCCTTTTTCTGCATATCCTGAGGTAACAGCTTAAGTTCCAGAGGCAGCTCAGAAGCCTCTAATGGTCTCCATACAGGCTTCATTCCCTCCAAGAATAAACATTATAATTACAACCACCACCACAATGGGCATGAGGAGACTGTCACATTTATATATGTCAAAGAACATCAGGTGGAAATTGTATTGGAGCACTGTTATTTGAGTCTCTAACAAAGCACATAACTGGTATTTAATAACACATTAATCATGCAAAGGGAAGCCTTTAAAATTAGAAAACATGGAAGTCTGAAACCAACTGCAGATATGATTTTTTAAGATAACTTTTGTACTAAGCAGTGTCTGATGTGGTTGTCCTATTTAAAGAGAACCGTTAGTACTGTCTGTGATGCAGTAGCCAAATGTATTGACCAGAGCAAAACTTTAGCAGCATGCCTTTTTCCCAAGAACATTTGCTCTTTCCTGCAGAATGCTGACAAGTAGGATGCCGTGCTCAGCCATGGAAATGATTAATACTGTCTCTTCATATCAGATTACTGATTACATTTTAATAATCCACAGCCCTTGCTATCTGCAGACTATCCAGCACTAACTAACTAGAAGCAACTTATCATTTGCCAGTCATTATACTCATCCCATGGCACCATTTTCATAGATTATGAAGCCATTTGTAAAAGTAGAACTCCTAAATTTAAACTAAAACATCTCAGGAGCCACTTGTTGGGGTATATGGTTTGGGCCCAAATACACTGGCTTAATAGAAGAATATCTTTATAAAACTTCTCTGAATGATTGAAGTCTTAATAATGAAAGCTCAGAGCTAATCATAAACAAAATTATTCAATATAATTTTCTCATGGCTTCTCAACTACTGTCTGCTCCACTCTCTTGCTCCCAATTCTGATATTATCCCGCTCTGGTATCCTTTTCCTACCGTTCATTATGTCAGACTCTTGCTTCCTGTCCAAGTTCTTGGTGGTGATTAGGGTATGGCATTTGTAACTGTGAGATTGTATAGGTGAGTGACAAAGTTCTTTCATCAATGCAAGATACTATTATTAACTCCATTTTACAGACGATAAAACCACACCACAGAGAGACTGAGTAACTTGCCCAAGGTTAGATCACTAGTTAGAAGGAAAGCTGGAATTCCAACAACGGAAGTCTGGGTTGACTTCAAAATGCAATGCTTAAATATAATAATAGTGCCAGGCTTATTATTAATCAGTAAGTATTCACTGGACACCTATGAAGTCCACAACTTACAAATGTGAATATTCTACATTTAGTGATAGAGCAGTGAGTAATGTATGGGCCACAGTTTTAGTTTTTAGAGTTAGTTCTTAAGAGTGAGAAATTATTTATTTACTCAATTTGAATTTGTTTGATGAGGCTATTCTGTGCAAGGAACTTGGAGACTAGAGAATTAAATAAATGATACTTGCATCAAGAATTGTGTTAGGAGGGGATTTGTCATATCTGTTAGTTTATGATACAGAGCACAGAATTAGGAGGTGCCAAAAGTCAGATAATTGTAAAGATCCATGGATACAGGGGAAAAGATGAGGGATGAAGCAAATAAGGAACAGTTTGAGAGCAAAGAGATAGTATTACAGTTTAATTTTGAAGGATGGATGGCATATGAACACAATAGATATAAAATGAGTGTGATGAAGGGTTAAGAAGGCTAGGGGAGAATTTTAGAGGAAAGATTTTAATTCTCTTTGATTTTTGCCTGTTGAAGGGTAGAAGTAAGCTGAGGTTGGAAAAGTAAGTTAGCATATCATGGAGGACTTTGAGGGGAAAGAAAACCCAACTACCATTTATTAAGTGTGTAATATATTCCAGGCATTTGACATACTTTTCTCATGTAATTCTCACAAACACAAATGGTAGTTGTGTTTTGCGTTATACCGAGGGAAAAACAAAAGCCTGGACAGATTGAGGAACTTTCTCAAAGTCATTTAGTAATCCACTAGGATTTCAGGTTTGTGTGGATCCTAGCATCTGTTCTTTCTGTTCCATCATAATCTCTTTCTTTTGAAGGCAATCAGAAACCCTTAAAGACTTCTTAGGACAGTACATGGTATCTGGCGCCAGTTTGCCTAATGAATTAGAAGGAGGCAAGACTAAAGGATATGAGTGTCCTTAGCAGGACACTGGCAGGTGAATGAAGAGTAAGAAATCATCTACAGGACATGGCGGAAGTGAACTCTGAAAGGTTTAGTACGATTTAGCTTTTGCAGCAGTACAGTAGGGGCTTTGGTAAACACACACTGGGTAACCTGTTTTTAACTCTGAAGTTTGTGGTTGAAACTACTTTCCTGTCATCTAGCTGCCAGCATTTGTAATTCTGGACCCTTCCTTGAGTCATTTTTATCACTTTCACCTTCATATGAGGGTATACATTTGAAACAGAACCATATTGCACTAAATAAAATCCACCTATAGCTCCTGGCATCAATCTTTCAATGGAATGTGTGTTTTTATGAATGTCAGTTTTCTCTCCATTGGGATTCCTATGGAGTGAATTCCCAAACATAGAACAGTATTTAAATGCTCTCCTAAGGTCCGGGGGAAAAAAGTGAAGGAGGGATTCTCAGGCAATTGTGGGGCAAGTAAGGAGGAAGAAGAGGAGGAAGAAGGTGTTTTAGTTTTGTTTTTAATTCCAGCTCAATCTTACTTTGTATATTCCTCTATAGTCAGAAACAGTGAAATGTCCTAGATCCCTTCAGTGAAGAATGAAGCAAGATGAGAAATTAGTAAATGAGTGTAGTGTACGTTATCTGGGTGATGGAATAGCCTAAAAGCCCTGACTTCAGCACTAAGCAGTCTACACATAAAAAAATTGTACATGTACCCCGTAAATTTGTACAAATAAAAAGTAATAAAAAAATAAAATAAAGTAGACTCTTAGTGTTCCATAAAGGTCATCAAAATAAAACAAACTATGTAATGATTCCTGCCATTCCTATACTCCCTTTCCCTGTATTTTCAGCATGTTAACACATGGGTTTTGATTTATGTCAATTTTTTATTCTCAGAAGTTCTTTTAAGCATCTTCATCCACTTATGGGACAGTGGAACAAGAGAGCACCAAATTATTGTTTGATGTGAAATCTTTGATTTTCCCTTGGAGATAAACTTCATTCGAGTAAATAGAGATCATAGGCTAAATCAGGCCATCGTGACTAAGATACAGTGCATCATCCACTTACATAAAAACAGAGTGCTTGTCTGAAAGCAATGATAACTATTAAAAAATATAAAATTAGAATTAGAGGAATTGAGAGGAAACTACTTCCAGGAGTCACTGACTATTTAAAATATCAATTTTTTTCTCTTAAGTCTGACTTGGCATGCATCATTCTTCTAATTCCCAGAAAATGAATGTGTGAATTTAAGCAGATTTTCTGTTCACTTGTAACCTCCAGAAAGTTGGCGGACTTGGATGCTGAATGCCTGGTAAGCTTCCTTACAAATCTCCAGCCCCGTTTCAAAATAGATGCTTTGCATTAGGATTTAGCCAAATGCTTCATTAGTAGTGACAAATATTGTATTTTTCTATAATCACTACTTTTTCCCTTGACATCCAGGCATTTTAGGAACCTCCAAAGCAGTGAATTTCAACAAATTGGGTGCTTCATCTGCTTCAGGACAAATGTTTTCAGCTATTTGTTACAAAACCTGGGTATTTTTCAGGCATTGGATTAGTCTTAAGAAAACTGTTTTCATTAAAATGTTCTAAATTCTTAATTAAATGTCTTAGATAAAGCCATTTTTAGAAAAAAGTTCTTGATGTTGGTGAAAGCGAAATACCTGGGAAAATTTCCTATCTCTTCTTCTAAAACTGGAACTATACCCGTTAGAGTTTCCCAGTGTAACTTACTTCATTCATATGGCACCCTGTGACTTTGCAGAATCTCAGATTATGAGCAGGAATCTCATTTCCAAAGTGTAAAAAATAAGAAGTTAGTCAGACTTGTGAACAAGAAGACACGGTGGAGAGTGGTTAGGGTTCTTGCAGGAGGCTAAAAAAGAAAGGTCAAGATTTTGTTTGTTTTTGTCCCCAGCCAGCATTCAGTGTTTCTTTCTTATCCTAAAGATGCTACCAGGATGAGGAGGCCAGCATTAGTGGGAATTGGTGGCAAGTGTTGGAGGGGCGTGTAGCAGAGGCAGTGAAGGTGAATGATGCTGAGGTGGAGGGGAGCAGTGAAGTAAGGATGATGACAAATAGGAAAATGTCACTTTTTCCAATTCTGGTAGTTCAGGTCTTTCTCATTCCCTTGGTCTTTGCTTCTTTCAGCATGACACTATGGCTGGAGATGCAGGAAGGAAAAGGATCCCCATGACTAAAACCAGTGACCTTTCCAATTTTCCACCCTCCAGTGTTGTATGACAATTTTGTGCTTTTGATACATCTCAGTGCAGCTGTGCTGGGAGTTTCCTACTCATGAGACTATCTTTTTGGAATACAGTTGCCAAACACATACCGAGCACCTACAATCTGGATCAGCTATTAAAACACAGACCTGCTACTCAAGGAACTCACCATCAGCAGGGAAGACAGACATGAAGACAGATCATTACAGTTATTATGGCACAAGTTGGGGTAAATAAGGGATTGTCCACAGGGCTATAGAAATCTGGGGTAGGAAGCTACTGCAGCCTTGCAAATTTGCATGAAGCAGGGACTGCTTGTCTGAGTCTGCATCCTCTGTGCAGGCCAGTCTTTGTCCAAATGAAGTCCTGGGTATCAAAAATGATCGGGAAAGGGAATTATCAAAGCAGAGCTTTAACAACTGAATGTGCAATGTTGGTAGCTAATAAGAATGTCCTCCCTCCCCAGTCCACTAAGATAAAAGGATAGCAGGACAAGAAGGAAACCATTGTGTGTCACCATAAAGTCTCTTCAGCAAAAATCAGTTGTTTTCTCCCTGAACTAAATCTGGCCTTTGTTTAGCGAGTTTCCTTTGTGTGTGCTCCTTCTCTGGTCTTTTCCCAGCAACTTTTATTATCAGGGACAGAACACTGTGACCTTTTGCACAGGGTTAAAATAACAGCAGTAGCTCAAGCGACGGTTAAATTTTGCTGACTGTTTTACATCCTCCCTATAACTTGCTGTCTGCATCAGCAAAGCAGGGCACCCTTCTACTCACAGCTGCCAGTAATGTTGAAGCTGTCAAGGCAATTATGTCTTTTTACCCTTTTAAGTCGATATAACATTTCACCCTTTCCATTTCTGGACCTCTCTCACTCCCACTCTGTTACCAAGTTGTTTCTGGCATTCCTGGGACCATTTACTCCCCATTCCATTTTATAACTTTGACCCACGTTTGAAACTTCAGGAGTTTAACCCATCGTAGTTCCTATGGCTCCCATAGTTTTTGGCTTGTTTTAGGGCATACTTTTACTCGTTGGGGGCAGGGATGGGTGCCATCAGTACCTGGCATCTTCACTGTGAGGTGAATAAGCCGATCTCTAGGAAACTTGATAAATTCTACTTACACAAGAGAGGGTAGCTTTTGCCCATCTTATTGAAAAAGAACTAGGAATTCAACAAGCCAATTAACAGATATGGATTAAAATCTATGTACAAGCATTTTGTTAACCCCTGAGGTTATGTGTTGGGGAATATGACTGAGGGGATATTGAAATTTTCCATGTTCTTCCTTACACTGTTTTTTTCTGGTGCGGAAAAGGTCCTTTCAATCCTGTTTTTGATCTGCCCCAGTTGTTTCTCTGTCTCTAATATTTCCATCTTCCACAAATAGAACCAGAATTTTTTTCTCATTAATGGCTTCTTCAAGTTGAAGGTCAACTATGTCTTAGTTTGGGAGTGACTGAAAAAGAGAGGGAAGAAAGAAGAGAAACTGAAGAAAAAACTCTCATCCATCTTCCTTACACTCTGAAAATAGATTCCTTCTGCTGAAGACATTACCTATTCCCTCATCTTTCCTTTCACTCACATGTTTCAATGAAAAAATGCTCTTAGTAGCCAAAGTTTGGGCTTTTATTGAAATATAGATGAATGCAAAGCTGTCTAAAACAAAGGTCTTACCACATCATCTGTTTGCTCTATCCTTTTTTCTGTAGAAGGATCCTGTTTTTCTTTCCCCTCAGTGTTCTCACCATTATCCCAAATAGAAACCTATAGGAAACTCTCAAAGGATTGCTTGCTTCAGATGGAGGAGTGATGTGGATTGCCAGGGAATCAGGGAAAGGAGTAGCATTAGTGGAAGGTAGACCATAGAAAAAAGTTATGAAAAGGAGCACAGAAATTCCTTCCAGACATGATTAGGAATCAGAACCAGTGGGGTTCAGATATACTCCTGGAACTTAGTCTTCCATGGTTCTTACTCCTAACAATGAAAAGCTGTGCTTTTCAGACTTTCTTGTCCGTACAAATCAGCTGGGCAATTCTGTAAAAATGCAGTTTTAATTCAGTAGGTCTGATCTAGTTTGAGATTCACGTTTCTAACAAGTTCTTTTTGCTTCTGGTCTAAGGGTCACAGTTTAAGTAGCAAGACTCGAAACTATCCATCATTATGTAAAAAGCAGCAGGGTAAGAAGATACTTAAAGTTAGGCCTGCTACATTTTTCAAGTTGATTTGTGGGTAGTACAGACATCCCCTTTGCAAGTCCATCTCCTTCTGCTCCAGTTCCCCCTTCCCTTCCTCCCATGTCTGAAAGGTTGGCAGCCGTTTTGTTGGTCCTCTCTGCTATAAATGAACCCAAGTTACCCTGGAATGAGGTCACATTTTCCAAAAGCGTGTTTCTAGTCTATGCTGAAGGGGGAGGGTCTGTTTGAACAGTTGAGGCTTGGGAAGTGTATCGTTTGTAAAACATAGCAGAGTCTGGGTAGAGTGTGGATTGGAGGATGTTCCCTAGGCAGAGGATGTGGGGAGGCCCAGAGCAGCTGCGTGTGCTTTTCTAGTCCAGCTCTTTGCATTTATAGAAATAGAATACTGGCATGTTTAAGACATCCCAGTCAATTGCAGCTGAGAAAAAGTCTCCATCATTTCTGACTGAGCTATACAGGCTCATACCAAAGTCTCTATCATTTCTATTGGCACCCAGAAGCTTAATCATAATTTGACTGGTGATGAACGGATCAATCCAGATTATCGTCATGACTTCTTCAAATTATGTTCCCTGTAGATTTGGCTTTTCAGAAAGAGTCCAACTATCAAACATTCTGAATTCAATGAAAATATTTTAAGGTTTTCCAAAATTCATTTGAGAACAATCTAGTTTAAAACTACGTATTTTTCCATGAATGTTTACTGAGCCCTTGCTATGTGAACCCTATGTTGAGTACTTGGGAATATAATGGTGAACCAAATAAAGGCAGTAACTGCCCTCAGGGGAACTGCCTGTGGTCTCAATCAGGGGGACAGCCACTGAACAAGGTGTATTAGCTTGGGTTCCCAGGACAAATACCACAGTCTGGATGACTTAAACAACAGACATTTATTTTTTTCACAGTTCTAGAAGTTAAAAGTCTGGGATCAAGGTTCCAGCTAATTTAGTTTCTGGTGAGGCTATCTTCCTGGCTTAAAGATGGCCATCTTCTCACAATGTCTCTCACATGGACTTTCCGTAACAGGCAAAGAGAGACAGAGAAGTGTCTCTTCTTATAAGGATAGTACTAATCCTATCATGTCACAGCCCCATCCTAAAAGACCCCACCCTAATGACCTCATTTAACCTCCAGTGCTTCCTTAACATCCCTGTCTCCTAATACAGCCACACTCAAGTTAGGACTTCAACATACGAAATTTGGGTGGACACAAGCAGTCCATAGTACCAGTAAACACACAAGTAAATCCCAATTATAAAGCATAGTATGTGCCAAGAAGGAAAAAAGAGGCTCTCTTTAGAGCCGCATTCCGTGGAATTGCTATATAAGTTTACTTTTATTATCCACTAAAAATATAAATCAGAAGAGCCAGGAGAATAAAATTGGGAATGATATTGTATTCCGTATTCTTTTTTGGGACCCTGAATCTATTTTGTTTGTTCTTGCCTCAAGGCCCACATAATAATCTTTGACTTCCTTCAAGAGAATATGATCGTTTTGTAAGATGTAACTATGTCCATTGCCTGACTCTTGAAATATAATTACTAGATACCTTACATTTCTAAGTACTGGACTCTCTGGTATTCAGCAAAACTAGAGGAAGGAAAAAAAAATAGCACTCTGCATAGAGTTTCATTCTCAATTATTTTTTCACATTTTGTTTAATATATCTAAAGATTCTTATTATAATGGCTTTAAAAGTTTTTTGTTATGCTGATTATTTTTTAAGTAAAAGGGGTAACATTGAGAATGCACTAATATGAATTTCAGTTTTTCAAACTGAGTTTTAAAATTAAATATAATGTCACTTTTTGGCAGAAAAAAAATCAATGTGGGAAATTTTTAGAAGTTTTTATCCAGCCTGTGTGTGGTGACTCAGGACTATGATCTCAGCATCTGGGAGGCTGAGGCTGTTGGATCACAAGGTCAAGAGATCGAGACCATCCTGGTCAACATCATGAAACCATGTCTCTACTAAAAATACAAAAGATTTGCTGGACATGGTAGTGGGCACCTATAGTCCCAGCTACTCTGGAGGCTGAGGCAGGAGAATTGCTTGAACCTGGGAGGTGGAGGTTGCAGTGAGCTGAGATCTCACCACTGTACTCCAGCCTGGCGATATAGTGAGACTCCATCTCAAAAAAAAGAAAAAAAAAAGTTTTTATCCAAATGAAAACCAACATGGATAAGTAATAAGACTATCAAATGTGAGGCTCTATATTATGTGCACCTTGTAATTATTCCCAACTGCAAAATGCACTATTAAAGGTTGTTTGTGGGCACAGGGGTCAGTGGTCTCCTAAATATCTGATGCCCATGTTACACTTTCCTTTTTCTTTTTTCTTTTCTTTTTTTTTTTTCTTTAGATAGAGTGTCGTTCTGTCACCCCTCACCCAGGATGGAGTGCAGTGGTGCGATCTCAGCTCACTACAACCTCTGCCTCCCGGGTTCAAGCAGTTCCTTGCCTCAGCCTCTGGTAGCTGGGATTACAGGTGCCCACCACCATGCCCAGCTAATTTTTGTATTTTGAGTAGAGACAGCATTTCAGTATTTTGTCCAGGCTAGTCTTGAACTCCTGACCTAGTGATCCACCTGCCTTGGCCTCTCAAAGTGCTGGGATAACAGGCGTGAGCCGCCACACCGGGCCATACTTCCTTGTTTCTATTCGGAAAGATGAGGGAGTCTCCTGTTGGAGAGAGACCTGTTCCTCAGAGAACAAGAAAGATGGGCATCCCACTTCAACTACCGAAGGAAGGAAAAGGAATTGGGAGGCCTAATGAACATGGAATTTGATTTTCACAATGTGCTTCTCATAGACAGATTCTTGGAGAATTGTGTCTATTTGGGGCCTATCCATTTAAGAGGGATATTGAAAAGAGAGAGCTTTTAAAGATGGAGAGCAAAATGGTAGGGGGCATACAATTCTATAATGTAAAGAAGAGGCAGGTAGTAAGCTTAGTTCCCTTAGTTTCTACTCATGATACTGAGTGGAGTGAGATGGGAAGATTGGGGCAGTGCCTGAGAGTATTTTTACATGCCTGATACCCAGGTAGCTGGAATCCATGAAGGGATATATTATGTGGATGAATGCGTGAAAGATTCAGAATCTTAGAAATTGCACAATGTGAGAACAATCTTTAAAGCAGTTAGGACTCTCCATAGATAAATGAGCTGCTTGGAGTAGTGGAGGCAGTGATATTGGCCTCTCTGAAGAGGTCCAATCAAAGCTTGATGACTGAGCAAAGGTATTTCACATGATAAAAAAATGCTAGTATCAAACAGCTGAACTACAGGCCCAGTAGTATCTCTCCTAATGCTGAGATCCTATGGTCTTTTTTCCCCCCACCATATTCCAAAGATACAACAAGGCTGGATGTCCCTACTGATGTCGGCTCTCTTATCAGTCTGTGTCATGGGCGATGGCTTCACCAGATCCTCGGAGACCAGGCTAGCCTACTTGCAAATTATTCAATACACAGTTTTCTCAGACTATGATCTTCTTTTGAATACCATAGTTAAATAAGGCAGAATCTTTCATTTCCTAAATTGATCAGTGATGATAAATAAGGCATTTAGAAACTAAACTATAGGTGGGGGTGGAGGGCTCTGATTAAGCGTTAATTTAGTAACCTTACTGTTGCACTAGTGGCCTTAGAGTATAATGCAGTATTGTTGCTTAGAACATTAGAATACAGTCCAGATAAAGTCCCTGCATATATGGCCAACTGAGGAACTAAGGAAGTTTAATGGAGAAATAATTTTTCAGTAATTGGTGATGGAAAATTGATATTTAAAAAAAAAGCTCAATAGATTGTAGACTGATCTATAGAAGCTACAATTTTGAAATTTCTTTTAGAAAACTGGGAAATCTTAGTAACTTTGGATTTGAAAAATATGGCTTAAATAGAAAATGAAATACAAGAACTATAATATAAATAGATCAACAAACTGGGCCCCATAGAAATTAAAAGTGGTTGTTCTTCAAAAACACTTTTGGCCAGGCACAGTGGCTCACGCCTGTAATTTCAGCACTTTGGGAGACCTAGGCCAGTGGATCACCTGAGGTCAGGAGTTCGAGACCAGCCTGGCTGACCTGGTGAAACCCCATCTCTATTAAAAATACAAAAATTAACCAGGCATGGTGATGGGCACCTGTAATCCCAGCTACTCAGGAGGCTGAGGCAGGAGAATTGCTTGAACCCAGGAGGCAGAGGTTGCAGTGAGCTGAGATCACACCATTCCACTCCAACCTGGGTGGCAATAGCAGAACTCTGTCTCAAAAAAAAAAAAAGACACTTAAAAAAATAAAAAGGCAGTCATAGACTGAGAGAAAATATTTGTAAAATATATACCTAACGAAAGACATGTACCTAGAATATTTAAATAATTCTTAAAATTCAATAAGAAAATCCAGTTTTACAACCAAAAATATTTGAATAGACACTTCACCAAACATGATATGTGGATAACAAATAAATACATTAAAAATGCTTAACATCATTAGAGAAATTAAAGACTTATGTCTTAATGTTTTTAGCAAATTTATTTGTAATAGCTAAAAACTGGGAACAAATGATCCTCAAATATACAACAAAACAAATTGTGATATTGTCTTAAAATGGAATACTCCTCAAAAATTCAAAGGACTCAGCCATTGATATGTGCCACAACATGATTGTATCTTAAAATAGTTTGCTGAGTGAAAGAAGCCATATAAAAAAGTATATACTGTATTTTTATTTTCATATGAAGTTTTTATAAAGATTTAAGCTAACCTACAGGATAGAAGGGAGATCAACTGTTGTCTCAGTATGAACTAAGGAAGAAAGATGAATTAGAAAGTGGCACACAGAAATATATATTATCTTGATTGTTGTGTATGTTCATGGGGAAAGGCATATGACAAAATTCATCAAACTATATTATTTTATGTGTACAGTTTATTGGTCATCAATTAAACCTCAGTAAAGATATATATAGAGAGAGATATATATGTATTTGTATATGCATACATGTTTACACACACACACACACATATATATACTTATATACATATAAACACACAGCAATATGTTCTTAGACAAGGTAATAACCTTTCTATCCTCGATTCACATTTGTATAAATTAAGGATATAATGTTACTTCATGGAGAACTGCTAAGCATGGAGAAACATCACAATCAATGTGAGCTAAAATTATAACTCTGTAGTTTAGTTCATTTCTTTTAAAATGTATTTTAAAAGAAGTGTCCATGTCCTTTGCAGGGGGACATAGATGAAACTGGAAGCCATCATTCTCAACAAACTAACACAGGAACAGAAAACCAAACACCACATGTTCTCACACATAAGTGGGAGCTGAACAATGAGAGCACATGGACACCGGGAGGGGAACATCACACAACAAGGCCTGTCGGTGGGTGGGGGGCAAGGAGAGGGAGAGCATTAGGACAAATACCTAATGCATGTGGGGCTTAAAACCTGGATGACAGGTTGGTAGGTGCAGCAAACCACCATGGCACCTGTACACCTATGTAACAAACCTGCACATTCTGCACATGTATCCCAAAACTTAAAGTAAAATTTTTTAAAAAACTGATTTGTTTATCCTGTCTCTCCATTTTTTTCTTTGTTTTTGAGGATATTTGTCACCAGGAAAGATACTGTGTTTCCTCAAGGACTGTTTTGTAGAATGTAGTTTAGTTGTTTTTAGAAGGTCTGACTCCTCCACAAGTGTGAATAGAACAGATGGGTGAAGAAGCCTTTCAAATGGCATTTCCAGGCCTGAGAGGGGAAGTCCTTGTGCTTAGAAATTTTCCATCCTCCTCCACAGCTGAGATGCCTCCCTTGGTTGAAATGCCTCCCTCAGCATTTTTGTTTTGAACGCCTTTTCTTGAGGGATCCTAACACAGCTGCAAGAATTCACTGTGGGCTGAAACCTGGCAGATTAGATGTTGGAGAGGGAAAGTGATTTGAAAATAATGTTTGTTCTTAAAAATGACAAACAAGTATTTCAGGTTTCTATTATTTTTTTATGTGTTCCAAGTAAATTGTTGGGGATTTTGAAGATCAGTTAAAAGACACTTGAATTTGCCAAATGGCAAGTTTCTTTTGCTCTTTTTAATTTTTAAAAGAAAATAAGCTATAGCTTGTAAAAATCGGGTATTCTTTAAGCAATATCTTCTTATTACAGCTATTAAATGCCCAGGATCTATCATCTCTATATGTTTTTCAACTATGGCATCTGGTGTTAGGAAAAGTTTAGCAAGTTTTTACCCCTCTCATATTAAATTTCATTGTTTGACCAAAGATTAAATGACATTATCTTAATCCCATAAAATTCTGTCATTTTTTTTCTATTTCCATTTTTTATAGAGAAGAAACAAGTGTTATTTTGTATTGGTTGTTCACCATCCTGACAATAGAGAATTTTTCTTCAGTTGACTCCTCACTCTCTCCTCATCCAAAGTAACCTCCCAGCTATTAACAACCTACTTCCTTCAAATTCTAAACTGTACCCCCACCAGATGGCATTAGCATTGTCCTGTTTCCACATTATTTATTCTAACATATCAAATTACATGATGATACAATTATTGATGCCACAGATGGTGAATTAACAAGAACCGCACTACCTGTAGCTATGACTGGGCTGCTTGAGTTTGCAGATTAGGAAATTGCTACAGTTTAATATCCTAATTTCAGAAGGCATTTGACAGTATCTTTCGTATTATGATATTCATGACCAGCAAGATAAATGTGTTCTTATTGATATTATGTGGGTTCGTAAAATAATTTACCTGGTATCAAGTAATGAATTGGTATTAAGCTGGAAGGAGATCACTAGTATAGGTAGTAAGTTTCAGGCTAATACTCATTCTCTTAATATGATAAATTTTGCATGAAGCTGAGATATGGTAACTTCATAAGAGAAGGTAACTGAGAAAAGATGACCAATTTTATTATAAGACACAGTCTCTGTCATGAAGGGTAAATGAAATCTAATGGACTAGTGTTTTCCTAGTATTCCTCAAAATACTCATATATACACAAACAATCATATAGATATGGAACTGTAGAGAATTGACTTAGCCACAACATTTATGAGGACTCAAAGGTTTTAGTTAATTAATTGGAATCAATGATGAGACATGCCTTCAAGAAAAAAACAAGACCTGACATGTAAGTCTGCATCTATAGAAGCATAGAAACTTTTAGAGTTCTGCATTTCTATGATTGTTTTGAAGCCCCATGTCTTAAATAAGACATTGACAAGTAAAGAGGATTAATTTGACATACTCATTTAAGAACTAGAGATGTGTTTTCTTGCAAAATGAGTTTGTGAGACTATGATTATTGCTTTCAAATATCTAAAAAGCTATAGCAGAAAAAAGAAATTGCATTACTCTTTTGTTCTTCCAAAGTGCAAAATCAAGAGCAATAGTGGGGCCAGACAGTGGCTCACGCCTGTAATCCTAGCACTTTGGGAGGCCAAAGAGGGTAGATCACGAAGTCAGGAGTTCAAGACCAACCTGAGCAACATGGTGAAACCCTGTCTCTACTAATAAATACAAATACTAGCTGGGTGTGGTGGTGCCTGTAACCCCAGCTACTCAGGAGACCAAGGCAGGAAAATGACCTGAACCTGGGAGGCGGAAGTTGCAGTGAACAGATATGGTGCCATGGCACTAAAAAAAAAAAAAAAAAAAAAAAAGTGAAATAGTGGAAGTTACAGAGAAATAGATTATGGTTCAGTGTAAGAAAGAAATCTCGTTTTGACTTTTTGACTTAGATCTTTTGTAGGACAGAATGAATTCTTTTGGAAAGTACCAATTTTGTTCACATGGGGAAAAGTTAATCAAAGACTGGATGAACACTTTGGACTGATTTATATTAGCATTTTTCACGCATGGCCTGCAAATTACTACCCTCATAAGATACTGTACAAGTTTCTGGGTCAACTAGCTTTGAGAGATATTACAAATATTCTTGAATATTTACATTGTGCATCAGCATGTTAGAGACTCTGAAAGTTTCACACTAAAGAAAGCTGTTTAACTTTGTGTAACCCAGCATTTCCCAACTTATTTAAACCCTCCAATTTTTCACATAAAATGGAACAAGTACACTTCAGAACACACATTGGGAAATGCACTTAAAGGAGGTAAACCAGATGACTTCGATTCCACGAAACTATTTTCTCCATATGTATTAACACATTTTTTTAGAAATTCACACACGTACATCCGTGTGTTTGTGTTTGTGTGTGTCTATGTGGCAGAGGGTGGGTTTTAAGTCTTATTTATATATAGGTGACAATTTTGAATGAATTTTTATGAGGGCTGATAATTAATGGCATGATGAATAATATTCCTTTAAGAATTTCAACTGCCTCAAGAAAACTACAGTTCCTAACTTTCCATAGAGATGTCATGAAAACAAAATGTATTTGTCACATATCAACGACGACTCATCAACAGGAGAATAAGGCTAAAGTCCCAGAACTTTTCTTTTTCTCTTTCTTCTTTTCCCTTTCCCTCCCCTGCCATTTAGGCAAAAAGCCAATTTATTGAAAGTGGTACAAGAGGGGATGTGAGCAAATGCAGGGCAATGATTGAGCTACCATTTAAGCATCTGGTTTTATTTATGTGCAAGCACCGTGCACAGAACTTAATTAATATGACTGAAAAAAATAATGTGTCCATTGAAATGTTAGGTACTGCCTCATGTATGTGTGTTTCTCTTTCGTAAACACTCCACAGTTCTGATCTTTTTATCACACCTTCGAGATTCAGGTTTGTGCAAGATTTATGAATGTGCAGTTTTTCTTCCTCTTCTCTTT
This sequence comes from Cheracebus regulus, assembly GCA_963574635.1. Classification (NCBI taxonomy): domain Eukaryota; kingdom Metazoa; phylum Chordata; class Mammalia; order Primates; family Pitheciidae; genus Cheracebus; species Cheracebus regulus. The sequence continues at coordinate 76,679 of CAUYQU010011900.1, forward strand.
TTTGACTTTCTATTTTTCTTTCCCTATAGTTTTATATCTAGAAAACTGCTACTTTGGCAAGGGTTGAGGACTGAGTCACGGACGTGCTCTTACTCACGTCTTCTGTAATTTGAAGGCAGAATCTGAAGCAAATTCCAACGCAGCTGTGACAGGCAGCCGGTTTTTGTTCTTGAAATGCTAACTACACACATTTGCACACACCTGCAAAGCTATTTTTCTCCTTCCTCTGGAAGGTGTTAAGACTAAAAGGACATGTAGACAGGAGACAGCAAGGAGAGTCTCTTTCCTGTCTCTGTTATAGAACTTCCATTTATTTTTAGTTTTTTTTTTTTTTTTTTAACTGGTAAATGATATGATACTGACATAGAAGAACCATGGCATCCAGGATATGTAGCTGATCTCCTGCTGTTGTCCCTATAGTCCACACAAAAGTTAAAAGGCTTCAATTCCAATCATCTTCTCTAGGAGATATTGTAGATATGTAAATATTATATATATCAATGCAGTTATACAAAGTCATGGAAAGTAATAGCTTTGAAATAGGACAAAGAGAGTAAGCTTAATTTTTATAGCCCATGATATTAAGCTCACATTTTAACTTTCTGTTTTTGTTTTTTAATATACTTAGTTATTAATGTCATAGCCCATCAGTAGCCTACCAGGTACAAAAATTATCTAGTAAAATAAAGTAAAATCTAGTGTAGTTATTTCCAAAACTTTTTTTTTTTTTAGATTATCTCGCTCTGTTGCTTAGGCTGGAGTGCAGTGGTGTGATCTTAGCTCTCTGCAACCTCTGCCTCCCGGGTTCAAGTGATTCTCCTGCCTATGCCTTCTAAGTAGCTGGGATTACAGGCACCTGACACCATGCTCAGCTAATTTTTGTATTTTTAATAGAGACAGGGTTTCACTGTTTTGGCCAAGCTGGTCTTGAACACCTGACCTCAAGTGATCTGCCCGCCTCAGCCTCCCAAAGTGCTGAGATTACAAGTGTCAGCCACCATGCCTGGCTCAAACCATTTTTAAGTTAGCAGAAGCTATTTTTAAAATGAAATATCTTGAATGATTGTAATTTTAAAAAGAGAAGAAAAAATAACAATAAATGAATATAGTTGTGTTGGCGATACTGCTCCTCTTCTGTATTCAGCAGTCCTAGAAGCACCTCTAAGGTACCTCCAGGAAGTCACTGTGACAGACACTGCTCTTAAATACGGGAAATTAGAAGAGAGACCTGTATACATAAAAAAGGATAAAACAAGGGTGAAAGCATTTCTTTGTGTTGAGAATGTTCCAAATCTTACCTTCTAGCTATTTTTGCAATAAATAAATACATTATTGTTAACTATAGTCTCCCTACTATGCTATTGAATAGTGGCACTTATTCCTTCTTTGTGACTGTATTTTTATACCCCTTAGCCAATGCCTCTTCATTCTCACCTCTCCTGCTACCCTTTTAAACCTCTGGTAGCCACCAGAGACTGTTCACTACCTCCATGAGATCAATTTTTTAGCACCTACATAAGAGTGAGAACATGCAATATTTGTCTTTCAGTGCCTGGGTATTTGCCCTCCAGTTCCACCGATGTTGCTGCAAATGTTTCTTCACAGAAAATGTGGTTTATATACACAAGGGAATATTATTTAGCCATAAAAAGGAATACAACCCTGTCATTTACAGCAATTCTCGTGTTTAGATATCTGTACTCTCATGTCCACTGATGGTCACTTAGGTGGATTTCATATCTTGGCTATTGTGAATACTCCTACAATAAACATGAGAGTACAGATATCTCTTTAATACACAAATTTCCATTCTCCTGGGTATATACTCAGCTAGAACTGATGGTAGTTCATGCTAGATTTTATGGTAGTTCTATTTCTTTTTTTTTTTTTGAGGACTCTCCATACTGTTTGCATATTGGTTTCCATAGTGGCTGCACTTGCACTTTCTGTCTCCACCAACATCATTGCCAGATCAGCATTTGCTATTTTCAGTCTTCTGGATAATAACCATTTTAACTGGGATGAAATGATATCTCACTGGGGTTTTGATTTGCATTTATCTGATGATTAGTGATGTTGAGTACCTTTTCATTTACATGTTAGCCATTTTAATGTCTTCTTTTGAGAAATGTCTATTCTGATCTTTTGCCCATTTTTAGATCAGATTGTTTGTTTTCTTTTTTGCTATTGAGTTGAGTTCTTTGTCTATTCTGGTTATTAATTCCTCATTGGATAAATAGTTTGCAAATATTTCTCCCATTTTGTAGGTTATCTTTTCGTTTCGTTGATTGTCTCCTTTGCTATGCACAAGCTTTGTAGCTTAATATAATTCTATTTGTCAATTTTTGTCTTGGTTATCTGAGTATTTGAGGTCTTCTACAATACCAGTTAGAATGGCTTATAGGGTTTAATTACATAAATTACCATAAATTTCTTTAATTCACATTAATGTTGGACATTTAGTTTAATTCTCTGTGGTTTAGTTACAAATTTTATTGAGAAAATTCCATTTACTTCAATTTTTGAGTTCATATCTGATTGTTTCTTAAAGGTAAATTCTTACCTGTGAAGTTATAGTGTTGAAATGTTTATTTTTTATGTTACTGGCCACTATGACAGACTATTCTGGCAAAAGCATCCAAGGCTACAGTAGCCCACACATCCAAAATGGATGAGGGCTCTCTAACTCTGCTCCTCTCTTCGTCATCATCTACCGTTACTTCATTTGGCCAGAACAATGGAATTTGGCAGCATTGTGCCTGAGTAGACTGTTATTCCTTTCATCTTCTGCATAATTGAATCCATATTGTATGGATCACAGAAATAAAGGAATTATTTTTATCTTTACCCCTTTGGTGTTTGGCATAAGTTAGTGTTAAGATATTTATTCAAAAGAGGTGTGATATCTTGTTTAGTTAGGATTCAACCAGAAAAATAGAACCAGATAGATCATAAGAGTTAGACTACAAGGACACAGCATACATAATTGCAGAGGCTGGCTTGGCAAGCCTGAAATTCTTAGGGCAGGCATCAGGAAGGACAGATTTGAACTCTTAACCATGAGCTGAGGCTTCTGCTACAGGAGGAAACTCTCTTTTTTTCAGGAAAAAAGAAATTATTTTCCTAAGATGTTTCAAATCTATTATTAAGGCCTTTAAACTGATTCAATCAGGCCCACCAAGATTATCTAAAATACTCTGTCTTATTTAAAGTCAAACTCATTATGGGCTTTACTCATATTTATGAAAATACCTCCACAGGAACACTTATATTGGTGTTTGATTGAGGACTGTAGTCTAGTTAAATGGACACATCACAGTTCTGTAGCTGGTTCTTGTTCTCTCTCTCTCTCTCTCTCTCTCTCTCTCTCTCTTTTTCTGTCATACTTAGAACTAGGATATATGAAGGATTTGTTCAGGGGGAAGGAAAAAGGAATAAAAGGCAACAAACAGGAATGCAGATTAATGGAAAGAAGAAAATTTGAATTTTTTTCAGATGTCTCTTCTTATAACAAGAGCTGCTGAGTCTGTCCCATAGACTGGGCGAGCGATGGATGAGAAAATTATGCAGACACATGCTTGCCTTGTTAGTGTGGCTAGGGAACTCATGGCTTAGCACCACTGATGAGAGTGCAGCTACAGCCCCAATAAGCTGGAGACACCCACATTTATTTAGTACAGATTTAATGACACAGGCTTGGAGCAAACATAATTTGTGAGTAATAAACATTGTCGACCCCCCAAGTGGAGAGCAGTCTTACACCCAAACCCAAGTGATTAAAGGTCAGTTTTAGGACAACATGAGTAAACAAGCTATTTAGATAAACTCCTCCACATTCCCTTGTTATCTGTTCTTTGTTATTAGCTCAAGGTAAGAGGATTAGGCTGCCTTCAGCCATCACCCTTTCCCAAAGCTTTTGCAAAACCTTCTGGCTTTCCAAGAAGGTTTGCTTCTTTCCTATAATTTTTCCCATCACCCCGACCAACCTCCTGCGAAGAGCCCTATTTATTATTCTTGAGGGAAAAAAAAGTTTAGAGATCTTAACTGCCACAAAGCTTATGTCTAAGTGTACACCCCATTGCATTAATTTTCTCATTTCAATATAAATCCAAGCTTTTCACATTGGCCTACAATGCCTAAGATGATCTGGGCCTTGCCTGCTTGTTAAGCCTTCCCTAATTTTATTAGATCCCATAAAATCTAGCATGTTTTTCTTTTCCTCCCAGATGCCAAAAGTCTTCCTTAAAGAGCTTTTGCACTTGCTTTTTTCTTTGCCTTAAATATCTTCCTCAAAGTATTTTCTCTTGGACATTTTATTGAGTTCTTAGCTCAGTTGTCACCAAGTATTTATTCAGAGGTCTTTCTGGCTACCCTAGCTAAAGCATTCTCCTCCTCCCCAAATTGCTGTATCCTACCATCCAGTTTTAACTTTTAGTGAAAAGTTATATCAATATTAATCTTAGTGATATAACAGGCTTTTTTTAGTTATTGTATATCTTCCCTTTATTCCTATTGTTGAGAACGGATACTCTTTTTTTCCCCTCTGCTGAATCATGGTGATAGTAGCCTTACCTGACTAATATGCCTTGGCTAAAAGTTTCTGTATTACTCCACCATTCTGATTTCTCTGTACTGTAAAATATCTCTCATTTGGCATCTGGCTTATCTGAAACTAGTGTGTCATGTGTTAGGAGTATGCAAAGTGGTGAGAAGACAGTGGGCATCTGGGAAATAGCATCTACTCCTAACAAGTGCTAAATTATTGACTAATGATTTTCAAAATATCCTGGAAATGGAGTTGGGCACCTATTCATTCTCTTATTTGTGCTTTTGTTTTGTTTTTACTTTAAAGAAACATTTGTTTGACCCTGCATATATTTTAAGAGATGTGTAATGTGCTAACTAAAAAGGAAGTAAAATATAACAATCTCTCTTTTATTTTATACTTACTTGTAAAGTATTTATGACTACCTTGGAAGTTCAAGAAAGCAATACAAGTCTCTTTGGTTTTATTTTTATTATTATTTTTTTATTTTTTTGACATCTCCCTGGAATTCAAATAAGACTATAAAACTCCTATTTCAGTATCAAAAGCATGATCTTAAGGCAGATTTGCTAGAAAAATCCTCCTGAGCTGCACTGTCAGAGTCTGCTGCCCTGAGAATCCTCCATCTGACTTTGGGAGACATAGCTGTGGACTTGTGGAACATGTTGGCTCAGTGTTCATAATTCCTACTCTCGTTATTGTTCCTAATTATGATATATAAAGATTTGGTTGATATCAGCAACAATATAAGGGCTGGATAAAGGTAACTATCAAAAGTGATGGATGTGTTAGTTTGAGTATAGTGATTATTTTATTATGTATCTATTTTTAAACATTAAATTGTATGCCTTAACTATATACAATTCTTGTTTATCAGTTATACCTCAATAAAGGTAAGAGGGATAAAGATCAATAGGAAATTCCTATGTAATGAAATTATACCAAGTTCTCACGAGTGACCTTCACTCTGCTGTTCTTGCTTCCACCTGCATAAAGTACAAGTTTAAGGAGAATAAGAAGCTGACTGTTGTGAATTACCCATAGGAAGCCAGTACTCTTTCTACTCATCACTCTGCAGCCTCATCATCTTCATTCATCAGTAGGCTCTACATGGCTTCCTGGAGGTTAGCAACCCAACTTCCTTAATTTTGATTTGTTGCTTTGACTCTTAGAGGAAGAAAACTACCTGAATTTTTATAAAGGCACATAATAAGCCTTATATGAGATCTTACTATAATTAGAAATCTGATAAATGTATATAATGTTCCATCTTAGCATGTGCACATGAACACACACACTTCCATTATTTGTTGATAATTATAAAAGTGATTTTGAAATTGTTTCATTTCTTAAATTGTCAAGCACTTCCCTATACTTACTCTCTCAGAACCCTTTTAATAGGCCATGTATGTACCCTGTTCTACTACTGGAGGTTATTTTAGGAGGAAAAATTAATGGCCATCTCTAATGATTACATTTCAAATGGAAAAAAAATCTGCCTTCTCTCTGCCTTCATTTTCAGCATTAAAATGGACTAGCCTTTGTTTCTAGACTGGCTTTCTACCAAAGTATTATTTTATAAGTGAAAAACAAATGTTAAGGACTCAACAGTTTTCTTCAAATTGTGGAGCTCTGGGGATAAACTTTCACTGCCTTCTCCTGCCTCTTATTTCTAAGAATGGTCAGGATGCTGGAATCCCACTTACTCCCTAAAAGGGAATAGTAACTATGCCAATGTAAAATAGGAACCATTCCTTTGAATTTAGGCCAAAAGGTTTACTGTAGGGACTGGAAATTATGCAAAGTATAACATACTGTATTCTTATTCATAAGATTGTTCTGAAGGAAGATTCTACATTGATTTTGAAAATCTTTTATTAAAAATACAATAACATCTTACATTGCTATATAGCTTTAAAGTTCACAGTATATTCTGATATACTTTGGCATATTCTACAATATACCTGTGAGATAGATGACCAAATTTTATGTACATACATACATACGTACACACACATGCACACACGCACACACACACACACACACACACACACACACACACACACAAAATCTACAAAAACAATGAAGTTCTTAGGATATCCTGACACCAATGACACACAGAGTAAACAAGTAAAAATTTTTGGAACCATGTCCTCAGATTCCTAATACTATACACTTTCTGCTGTCAGTTTCATGGTTACTTGCTACAAACTTTGTGGACAGGATAAGTTAAACAAAAAACATCAAATATGGCTAGAACCCTCAGCCCCTAATACAGTTCAGAATCTCTACTTCCTATTCATGTCTATTAAGTTAGTTATGCATCAGAAGATCCTACTCAGAATAGGTCTTAACCAAAACAAATAATGTTCTTCTACCCCTCTTCCACTCCTCCACCATTGCATTCAGACAATAGAGGCCAGTTTTAGAGTTTAAAGTCACTAATTACCAAAAGGCATTGCTTTAGGCACTTACAGACTTTAATCATTAAGAATAAAGAATTGCTGCCTGGGGAATGTGCTTTGTATGCACATGCTGTTCTAAACTGAAAACAAACTAGGTAAGAAAAATAAACAAACTGGGTTAAGTGACTACTTTCTTTTCACTTTCTTTATCTACTTTTCTATATGTTGAAAACTTTTTAAAAGTTGAACTTCCCATGAGCATGAATTTTTAAGTTCTGTTTACAGCATCGTTTTTCACTTAAAAATTAAAAATTGTTCTTGTGTAAAAAATTAAAAAGCAGAGTGTCTCTCTCCTGGTACTTGGGAACATAAAAAGCTATATAAAAGTAATTGGGAGAAATTAGCCAATTTAGGTTTTAACATGTTAGTAGAGAGGCAACAATGACTAGACCAGCTGTGCTATTGATCTAGGTCTTTGAGACCTTTCCAGCTGTAAAGTAGCTATTATTCTCCTTAAGCATTTGCAGGTCAGGCATGGAAACTTTTAAGCAGGCTCTGACTGAAGTACTAGTTTGCTTTCTGTAATTGCAGTAAGCAGAGCCAGCTGTGAACCTCTCAGGATCTCCTTATTGGACTAAGAATTTAAACATTTTGCTGAGTAGGCAGTAAAGTCTTCTTCTCTTCACTGCCACCCTCCTTTCAACAATGTACTCTTAATATGCTAAAAAGAAACAGGATATGAAAATAAAAAATGAAGAACTTATGTAAACAAATTTTAGTGCCTTTTTTTTGTTGTTTTAGAGAGAGTCTCACTTTGTTGCCCAGGATGGAGTGCAATGGCATGATCTTGGCTCCTGGGCTCAAATGAGCCCTTCTACCTTAACCTCCTGAGTAGCTGGGACTACATGTATGTGTCACTATGGCTAGCTAATGTGTATATATATATATATATATATATATATATATATATTTGTTTGTTTTCATTTTTGTAGACACAGGATTTCACCACGTTGCCCAGGTTGATCTTTAACTCCTGAGCTCAAGTGATCTGTGTGCCTCAGCTTCCCAAAGTGCTGTGTTTACAGCTGTGTACTACTGTACCAGGCCTTTAGTGCCTTCTTGAAGGTGACACACATCATCATATGGAAATTAACTGGTACTATGTGTACTAGCTTTGTAGTAGCTGATACATCATATTCATAAATTAAATATTTGTTGAATGGATTGCCTTTAATCAGCTCATTTTTTGCCATAGAGTTAATAACAGAAATGTATCCAATCTATCTACTAGTCCAGTAACTTTCCACAGGCAATAATGCAGTTTGTCTTAAGTCAGGGATACTTTGTGTGAAGCCAACAAATCAAAACATATAAATGACTTCAAGCAGTATTCTCATAATTCCTGGAAAAACACTACTGTCTATGTTTGTGGTAGTGAACATAAAAGCATTGCCTTCATTAGGTGATGAATATGAACTTTTTTAGTCATATATCTGGTGCCCTTAGATGACCAGTTAGATCAGATTCCATGTCTTATGAAAAGATGATGTTCTTGAGTCTTAACTCTGGTGGCACAAGCCGATTTTCCAAAGTTATTCTGCAGGTGGTGGATTCAGTAACGATTAGTTGGCATTTTCCCTTACAAACCTCAGGTAACCCCTGTGTACACACCAAGTTGATGGACTAAAATGAGTAACATACAATGTTTTATAGACCCACTAAAAACTGTTTAAATGTCTGGTAGTGCTTTACAAATATCTTCATCCCAGATTTTTCAAATCTCCCCTGAAATCTATGCAGCCAAATGTTCATTTGTTCTGTAACTGATGGTCTCCTGGATATCAATTTGATAAAGTGTAAGACAGGATTTGTGTGTGTGTGGTGCCAATTACTAAGGACATGAAGACACACATCTTGAATAATTACCTATAAAAGTATTGAAAGGATAAATATCTATTTAAGAAATATCTAATACAACTATAGTCGCTGCTCTCATTTCTTCATATTCCTGTGAGTTTTTGTTCTATTCCTTATTCTTAGAGTGCAAAGTGATCATTTTAGGAATGAATATCATACAAAGTAAACACAGGGAACAGAAAGCTTAATGCATTCATTATTCATTCCTTTCCATCAATATTCAGAACACCTACAGAGTGTTCTAGGCTCACTGGGGAAACAAGAATCAGTAAGTCCCATTTTCTACCCTTACTGATCTCATGATTAGTAGAAAATCAACCCAAATTATCTCATATTGATTTCTCCCTCCTGTGAGTCCTTATGCCATTGTGGAAGCCATTGGAGGGATTTATCATAGTCCATATTACTTCAGAGTTTATGGTATTTCTTTTATGCTCGTTGGTAGATGTTGAATGCCTGGAAGGCAAGCTTGTTTTCCCTACCTTTATATCCCTGGTTATCAGTGTGCTTGTTACCCCATGCTATGTGCTTAACACATATTTTTAAATAAAAGGGTCAATGGTTTTGCCATTAACAATATATAAAACTCTTAGCTCGTAATTTAGTATCTCTGGGGCCTGTTTTCTCATCTGCAAAGACAACATACTGTATCTCATGAAGTTATCATATCAGAATTAGATGCATTAAATTTTGCAAACTGAGAAGCTAAGCATTGTACCAAGGTAGAGACTCATTCTTATTAAAATTGAATACGTGCTTTCATTTAAACATGAACTGCTTTAGCTATAGCTGGTAGTTATGTTTGGGGGATTCTGTGGGATGCTACTATTAGTGGAGAACTCAACAAACATATGGCCCCTAAACTTTTCCTTCCTTATAGTGCTCAATTCTTAAACACAAAATGTAAGAATAGGATTTCATGAAGCATACTAACTCCAGTTTATTGTTTAAAACTTTTAACCTCTATCTTGTCCATAAATGTGAATTATTGTGGCATATGGTTTCATTCAGTGTATGATAAATAATGTATGTACTTCGGGAAAGAAACTATAAGGTATATTTCTGGCTTGTCTTGAGGACAAAATAAACGGCCTATGCAGTCGTTTCCATCTCTGGCTTCAGTGATTAATGCATCCTAGAGGACCAACTTTCTTTTAGCTATAATGCCAGTTTCTATCCTTATTTCATCCCTGGAGCTTTAGGCAGAAAGGGAACTGAAAAGTCATCAGCTTTTATTTTAGGTGACTTTTTTCCTACTCCTGGTTGGGTTTTCACTTTTGTTTTTTTTTCATTCTGCCGTTTTTCTTGTTGATATCTAGGAGGATACCTGGGGTGACGGAGATAATGTAGGGCTGTATCTGGTGTTTGGAGGTAGAATATATGCTCAGGAGGCTGACAGGCCACAGCAGTTCTAGTGTCAAAAGTGCTGTTTGTCTTATCATGTTGCTCTCTCGCAGTCTCCAGGAAGCTTGCAGCCAATCAGGTTTCCTTGTTTGTGACAGAACTTTTCTTTTTCTTTTTGGAATAGTCTCCCTCTGTCGCCCAGGCTGGAATGCAGTGGTGCAGTCTCGGCTCCCTACGGTTCTTGACTTCCAGTGTTGTTAGGGACAGTAGATGAGCATTTTGTGAAACGGTATGAGTGAGAATCAAAAGCAGTTTGATCTAATTTTCTCTTGGATTTAGCTATATCTCAATACCAACTTCTAATTCAGTTTTATTTTTGCTGCTTTTCTAAAGAGATAGTTTTCATCAGTAGTGTGGCTTAGCTTGTCATTAGATCTTCGAGGTCTTTGAGATCAGTGGAGAAATTTCAATTTAGTCAGGAGAGTAGTTTTATTACAAAAATAAATGTTGGTAATGGCTTATCGATGTTATTATATGAACACATCTGTGGTGCTTCCATTGCTATAGAAATATTCTGTTGTCTCATTTTAAAGAAACTATTTTTACTTAACAAATATTGACTGTCTACAATATGTGACATAGAGATGCAAAAAATATTTTAGACACAATATCCTTAGTTAAATTGCTTATAATTTGACTTTATTAAAATGTCTTACTATATAATCATCAACATTCATATCTCAAACTACTAATATGTGTCAGTAATTTAAAATGACCTTTAAAATCATGCTGATCAGTAATTGTGTAAAGATAACTGAATCATGCTAATCAGGTGAATAGATGTGACAGATTGAGATGTTGACATCAAGGAAGAAGGATTGATACAGGTAACGAAGTCAAACTCCTTGCTAAAATCTGAGCCACAGTATCTTATTTTTTTCTGCAGACTCTATCCAAAACAGTGATTCTTCCCTAGGGTCCGTATATTTCTTGAAGCCTAGAGGTCTATGAAGCCCATAAAATTGCGTGGTTGTGGCACATCTTTCTGGGGAGAAATCTAGAGCTTATACTAGATTCTAAAAGTAATGATCCAGTGATGTTAAGAATCATTAATATATATGTTTACTTATAATTTGCTTCTCCTTTGAGGGAAGACCATGTCAGAATTCTAGAATTAAGTTGAAAAGGCATAAATTACACACCTTAATGCTGTCCTTTCCAGCTGTATTATCTCAAGTTATCCAACCACAATGTTTCTATATATGAAATGGGCAGATATTCCCTTCACTCCTACGTGTCAAATGGGATGGGCTACATGATTGGCCAGAATAAGCCATAAAATATTTGCAGACATAAAGATCATTACCAATGTTTGAGCTTCTGCATCTGCCAATCCATGATACGTTTTTTTTGTGTTAGTTGACAATTTTATTCTATTACTATGTAAATGTATTTTTAGAAATCTTTCGAACATTGCCAACAGAGTTTCTCAAAGAATGATGATTCAGTTTTTCCATGCCTTTGGAGGCCTTTGTTGTTAAATGAATCATTGTAAGTATCTGACATACCATGGCTGCTGCCTGGTTTACATCACAGTGGAGGAGGAGGGATCATCGCTCAGGGGCAGAACAAAGGGTGTTCTTGGTCTTTGTCAGATCCTACAGAGGAAACTTGGGGGAACTAATTCTGTTTCCATCGAATTAAAACCAAAGGTAGACTGAGTGAGTGAGATTGAAGAAGAAATAGAAAAGTGGAAATGAATGTGATTTGGCATTAGATTATACGTTTTAATTTGTCTTGCCATCATGCAATCTTAAGCAAGTCATAATTCCTTTAAGATTCAATGTTAATTGTTTTTAAAATAGAGATGTAAAAGAATGATCTCACAAGATTATGTTAAGCATGAATTTATCATATCTGTGGGATGAAGCTTGTCAACTATAAAGTGATATACCAGTTTAGATGTTATTAATTGTTACGGCATGGTCATTTGCACAAAATTCCAAGGTGCAAAATAATTTGATCACTCCCTTGTACTTCCTTTTGATGGGCTTTTAATATTGTTGTATTTATTCAAACAAGTATGTAGTCTATATGTATGATTTACTGTTCCTTTGGAGACACAAGAAATATGTGGAATGCATCATTAGTTAAGAGCAAAATTCTCAACTGAGAAATTAGAGTGTAACTGAAAAAGGAGAAAGTTTGAAAGAAAAGGAAGAGTTGCATGGTTACTAAAAAAAGAGACAAACTGTGACTTCATTTTAGAGAACAACAGAAGTGGGAAGGAGATGGTGTTGGCAACTGGGACTTTTAGAAGAAAATTTCATTCCAAATATGGAAAAATGGGAAGCCAAATAATGCAGAAGTAGAGACAATGCTTGCAATTGAATAAAATAACTGGTAGGAAATATTAGACCAACTAACAAGTCATTTCCAGGGACACTGCTTCAGCTTACTGTGTAGAATTTAAATGAAGTAACTTAACAACTGAGAACATAACCTGTGTGTACCCGTTGTCCCCTGCCCCCACTCCAAATATTACTGCTAATTAGAAGCACATGTTGAAGGAAAAACTCTAAAAAGACATTGCAATATAAGATATGGATTTGCTTCAAATCCCCCAGGTGGCCTACAGCCCAGCAGAAGGTATTTAGCCTTTTGCCTTTTGCTTAAATGCAGATAATTTTGAGTTGTTAATAGTGCAATACTCCCATCCTGCTGTCCTTTTGTTGCGCGCCTCGGCCAGCAAGGACCACACGACCTCGATGGACTTGTTCTTGTGGCTTTATTAGTGACAAAGCAAGGGCAAGCTAGTTGGGTAGCCGTTCCTCTTCTTCTAGCGCTTCCGTGTGTGTGTGTCTTCCGTGAGCTT
>CAUYQU010011901.1:0-71330 GCA_963574635.1 Cheracebus regulus
TTTTTCTAAAATCTCTTCCTCTTTCTCTTTCATTTTTTCTTTCTTTTGCTGTTTCTTTCTTTCTCCTTTTCTCTCTTTTTCTAAAATCTCTTCCTCTTCCTTGCTCTCTTTCATTCTTTTTATTCTAAAAAAAAAAAAAAAGAAGAAATCTCTAAGGCTTCTCTTTTCCATCTTCAGAGGCTGCTTTTTAGTTGCGAAATATTGAAAAGAAATCGGAAAAAAGAATCCCTAAAAAACTAGAGGATTTATTACAGTTTGGACTAAGCAAAGAAAACAGAGGAATCACAAACTCAGGTACCCACAGGGGCTAAGCAGGAAGCATAAATGAGTGCATAGGGCAAAGTATGCCTTTATGGAAGGGGGGAGCTTGTGGCTAAAGGATAACGTATCTTTCTCATCTGAAAAAATGCACTTTCATATTTAAATACAAATTATATTAGCCAAATAAACACACCTGGATTTGGCCTGCTCATAGTCAGTTTTACAACCCCTGGTTTACGGGGCTGATTATAGCCTCTTGTTTATAGCCACTGGTTTATTAGGTGCACACTCTTGGTAGGTTGGCCAGAGCTGGTTAGGTTGCTGGCAGCTTTTCTCAAATGGCACTCATAGCACTCTAAGAAAATGCTAGAAATGTTTCTACTTAAACTCAATATAAAAAGTAATTCATAAATAACATGATTACTTAGTTTTAAAAATGTTTTAATTATAATACATAGTATTAACAAAATGAGTGGAAAAAATAGCCATATTTGCCATATTATCTGATGAAAAATAGTACTCAGAATCTATACTTTTAAATAGAAGGACCACTTAATAACATTCAGACTGTATAGTTCTTATACATAAACATGGTTTTGATATTGAAAAAAAATTCATAGCTGAATTTGCCAGGCTTGGGATTGATGGAAACACATAACAGCATTTTATTTTCTGAATGATATAGGACAATACTAACACTTTCATCAGGAATATCTAAATTGCAAGAGTGCTGATGAATTATAATAAAGGTATCCTTTTGTATTAGTCTGTTCTCACCCTGCTATAAGGACATACCAGAGACTAGGTGATTTATAAAAAAAAAAAAAAAAAAAAAACAGGTTTAATTGACTCACAGTTTCACAGGGCTAGGGAGTCCTCAAGAAAGTTAGGATCATGGTGGAAAGGGAAGCAAACACTTCCTTCTTCACAAGGCAACAGGAGAGAGAAGAATGAGAGCCAAGTGAAGGGGGAAGCCCCTTATAAAACCATCAGATCTTGTGAGCATTTACTATCATGAGACTAGCATGGAGGAAACCATCTCCAGGATGCAGTTACCTCCCACCGGGCCCCACCCATCACACATGGGGATTTTAGGAACTACAATTCAAGATGAGATTTGGGTGGGGACACAGTTGAACCATATCAGCTTTCAATATAACGATTTAAGTTTTAACACACAAATGAGATGATATAATTTGTTAAGCCTTGACTTTATGTTGTCATCATGAAAACTTGCTTGCTTTCTTGAGCAGACAGCTATTTCTTCAACTACTGCATTGAAATACATAGATTTCTTCTCACTGCTGTAAACTTTGCTACTTTTAAGAGGTTTTCGAAAAGTTATCATTTTCAGGAAAGGATTGCAGGCGAGCATGGAGCCCTCAGCACTTCTAGCACCCTGACTGCTTCTGGGTGTGTTTATCAATTTCTGGCCTTGAACTATACAGTGGTCACCTGTTTATACAAAAAACTTGGGAAAATGGATTTTTACTTTTATTGCGATATTGTGGTCTCCTCAGAGTTGTCATATGTATCCCATACCAATGATTCAGAGTACAATAAATACACCTAATGGGACTGAACTAAATTAAATCTTTCTTTGATGATTTACAAGGCAGCTTGAGATTATTCTTGGGGGATATAAATTTTCATTATATAGGAGCTGAGATAGTAAAGCATGTGTAAGAAAGGCTAAATGTTGTCTGAGATTTATCTTTCTAGAATTTCGGATTTCAGTTTTCTTGTCATTTGTCTCTAAATGAAAAATGTGGGCTCTAATTAGAGGGCTACTCCTAAACGAAAACCAGTTTGGAAAACTAAAAAGAATACGGTCTGTGAACTTGGGCAGTCATTTAACTTCTCTGTAATATGGTTTTGTCACTGGTAAAATAGAGATGTTCTACGGATATCAAATGAAATAAAAATAGATGTAGGACAGGTCTGCAAATTTCAAAACCCTACAAAAGGAAGCAGAGACCTCTTTAGGTCTGATAGCATTCTACACCCGTCCAGCCAGTAACCACCCCCTTTCTATTCTTGGGTTATAATTTTGCTTTAAAATAGTGCCAGCCTGTGCTTGCATCTGGGGTCCAGGGCTGTGAGCACAGCCATGTCTGGCATGAGCACAACCTTTAGGGCAGCAGCTGCCATTCCAACTCTCAGTCCGGTGGAAGTTTCCAGAAAAGCAAGAGTCGAACTCTGTAGGCTTACAGCCCCTCCATAGCTCCTAGCCTTCTTCCCATTTACCAGGGCAGACTGCAGCCACGTCCAAATATAAACTTAGCTCCACATCTACCTAGTTTTCTTAAGAAGCCTCTAGGGCGGTAGCTGGGAAGCAGAAAAGAAGACATCTTTAGGTCTAAGGCAGCCTCCTCCGGTAAATCCCTTCTGGTCACAAAAGGAAACACAGGAGAACAGTCTTGCCCTTCCTCCTGCTCCCGTTAGACTCTCATCCTCACTGAAAAATCCAGTAACACAGCCTCTGTCCACTCATCTGAGAACACTGTCAGCTCACTCTTTGGCTCTTGTCACTTAGATTGCATGTATTAATTCTGCAGATGTCCCCTCAAATATGCTATCCTCTGGAAAAACTTTTCCAGGTCCCCAGACCAGCCCTGAACCCCTGTTTTATGTTCTCGTTGCAGTGAATCTTCTCCTTCCCAGCATGTATTGTCATTTGTAGTTATGCCTTGGGGCTGTAATTTCATTCCATCTGTTTTCCTACTAGACTGGAAGCTCCATGACGGCAGGGGTAGTATGTTTGTCTCAATACTATAGTCCTGGATCCCAGAAGTGTGTGGATGGAAGAAAATCCAATTAGGCTATTGGTGAGCAGTGTATCAAGTACTGGGTCCAAGATTTTGCTGTCAGCATATGCCAGTCTTATTTGTAACTTTCTCTTTTTTAGTCCTTTCTTTTCATTTTCATTTCATTACTTTCTACCATGCTATATCTACCCTATTCTCTGAATACTGTTCATAGACATATTTATCAAAATTGTGCCTCCCCCCACCGCCACACCACATACACTGTATATCCTCTGAGAACTAGTGGGAAGATGTGGGGGAAGTGAGATGAAGGGGACAGGGAGAGGAAGCCATCGGAAAGAGCAGTCCATGAATGTGAGTGAAAGCCCGATATAGCCCTCAGGGAAGGATGTCTTGAGGGGGTGTCCCTCTGGGGACTGGGGAGGCTGACATACGTGTTTTTCAGCTGGTGTTCTTCCTTGATCCTCACAACATATAAAGTGACTTTTTCTCAATTTTCCAAGGGATGCTACAAAAAAACACCATTCTAGATGCATAAGAAGTTAATTCCTTACATACAATAGATGCCTCAAGGCATTAGCATTTGATCCACTTGCAGAATCTGGAGTGACAGGGGCCTGTCTGAAGGCAGGGCATCCAGCGCGTATTAGGAAGATGCTTGCTGTGTGCTGCGTGCATGTGTGAGGACCTGAGCACACACAGGTCTCTCTTTCTGCATAAGTGGCTCATTCCCTTGGTACACTTTGCAGTCCAGCTCAGTACTGACAATTTCACAAGTAACTTCTTCTGATGAAGTACAGCCAAGAAGGCAAAAATAGATCAAACTATTTTTTTTTTAATACTGAGCATCAATTACTCTTTATCCATACTGGTTAAACAAGGAGGAGGTTGCTGTCAGGCTAGCATAGGAAAATTCCTACTGGCTCCCCATGGAAGAAGAGGGCATAGAAATATTGTATAACAAATCAGCAAGCTTTTAGCACACCTGAGGTGTGGCTCAGGCATCAAGGAGGCCTTGTAGGCGAAAAGCTGGCGAGAGGCAAGGGCACAGCTGATGCTGGCCCACAGGCGTCTGAAGGGAGCCCCCACACACTCTCTTAGCCACCTACCACCATCTGGTGCTCTACATAGGACTCTCGACCACACTTTCCTGTGGGCGATGGCATTGGCCGTGAGCTCTCTCTGTGTGCCCACCCAGCCTCCTCACATGGAGATCCCTCAGGCAAAAAGATCCCACCAGGGAGAGTGACACTGAACATTAGTATAAGGATCCAAGGTAATATCTTTGGGGAATTACCTAGTCTACTCCCAGCAAAGACTCTACTCTCAGGGTGGGAAATTAGTTATGACCTAGAAAGCAACCTCATCCAGGCAAATCTCATGGCAGAAGTGACCTCAGACTCCAACTACTTCAATGTTGTGATTTCTCAAATGGGAAGATTGAGGCCCTCAAATTTTAGTGCCTCGATAAGACCACAGAGTCTGATAAAACCAAAAATCAGAATCAGAAACTCTGCCAATTAGTTTAACACATCCAACTGCCCATCAGAATCAGCTGAAGTTAAAACATATACATTCCTGGATCTCATTCTAGAACTACTTAATCAGACGTTCCATGTTGGGATGAAAGAACATTTATTTTTCTTTATTATTCGTTCTCAGGTAATGAATAGATCAGACATGGAAACACTATCCCAGACTCTTCTCTTCTCAGTTGTTATTTATGTTCACAGAGAATGCAAAAGAAAGGTAACCAAGGTCAGTGACTTCTAGGAGCTTATATATTAGCTATGAAGATCAGGCACATAGAGAAGTTACATGTCAACACAGAATAATAGGCAATGTTTGGTCTCAGTAAGGAATGCAGAAGCAGCAATCAATGTAAGTCTAGTAAGCAGACCAGACACGGCGTGGTCTATGCCACCCCTCAGGTTTGGGAAGAGTCTGAAGACTAGACTCTAATCATTTATATTGAAATAGGGTAAAGGAGGGAAGGCTGGGGAAATTCCAAATGTCTCCAGAATCCCTGTGTACTTTTCCATTCCCAATGCCACTGCCACCATCTTTGTTCTTTCATTTGAAATTCCTATGTTTTACCAACAGCCTCCCAACTGGTGTCCCCTGCGTGAGAACCACTCATCTCTAACCTACCCTCCATATTGGTGCTCAAACACCTTTCACAAATACAAAGCTATTGTGCTCTTCTGCCTAGAACTCTTCCCAGCTGGGCGCAGTGGCTCCTGCCTGTAATCCCAGCACTTTGGAAACTCAGCGCACTGAGATCTCCTGAGGCCAGGAGTTCAAGACCAGCCTGGCCAACATGGTGAAACCCTGTCTCTACTAAAAACATAAAAATTAGCCGGATATGGTGGCAGGCGTATGTAATCCCAGCTACTCGGGAGGCGGAGGTTACAGTGAGCTAAGATCGCACCACTGCACTCCAGCTTGGGTGACAGAGCAGGACTCCCGCTCAAAAAAACAAACAACAACAACAACAAAAATCTCTATTCTTTCCCACTGATAAACTAAAGTCCAAAAGCATTAGAATTGCTTTCAGATCCTTCCTAATCTGGCTATTGATTATCTCTTTAGCTTCGTTTTCAATCTGTCCCTATAGACCTTGAGCTCCACATAAAAAGAAATATTTGCTGTCCGCATTAATATTGTTATCTTTGTGTATCAGTATCACCACCTCAATCCTTTCTTTCTCAATTTCTACTTGTACGACAGACACATATTGTTCAAGTCATAATTGAAACGTCATCTTCTAATATTAATAGTATCCTACCCTAGAGATATTTTCATTTTAATATGGAAACAAGCTAAGGGATTTTAGGCTAAGCTAAGCCTGGGATTCTAGGCATCAACCAGTAATGAAGAGGATGTTGGTGGGCACTGAAGCCACTGAAATCACAGCCTGTAAACAGTTACCTCTTTTGCCAATGAATAATGCAGTCAAAATCAAATGAAGAAATATATGAATGTTGGGGCATGAAATAACTTCTAATACATTTTTACTTGAAACAAAGGCAAACACCTTCTTGGGTGATTGGTGAAGACACGAATATTGATAATACTGGGCCTGACATACAAATCCAGATTAAATTTTTAGACTCATTTATAGAAATAGGTAAGCTGAAAAATGCAATTACTATTTGTAAATCATTTTGCTATAACCTTCTCCTCCAATATCGTTAAACAGCAAAATGCAACTGATGCTATTTTAGCTACAAGCAGAAGAAAATAAATCATTGTGGCAACATGCATCTGTCAAGGGATTTGACGTTCTCCAAAATATTCCTTGGTATTAAGCAAGCAATCTTTCACTTCTAAAGGGGATTCTCATTGATATGTATGAGCTAAGCACTGTATTATTTATGGTTAAGTGCAAATTGATATGTTTAAGAAAAATGCAAAATTAAGGGACGTGTGTATTAAAAGACTTAAAGTGGTAATTATGCATTTAGTGTGGATAATTTAAATACAGTGACATTACAATATGCTTTAATAAACCGAAGTATGGCTTTGAAATGCAATAATGCATTGCTTTCAAAAGGTCTTCCCATAAAGTTATAATATTCAGGGTTGCTCTGGAAGACATTCAGTGGCTGTAAAAAATGTTTCAGTGGAACAGTGGAACCAATATTTGAGTGTTAGACTAGAGGTTAAAAAGCAGAGTTGCCTAGTAGAACCTTCTATGATAATAAAAATGTTCTTTATCTCTGCTGTCCTGTATGGTAGACATGAGAAACATATGACTATCAAACACGACACTTATTATGTGGCCAGCGTGACTAAGGAACTGCATTTCAATTCACTACACATGGCCGGATGCAATAGCTCATGCCTGTAATCCCTGCACTTTGGGAGGCCGATGTGGGTGGATCACTTGAGGTCAGGAGTTCCAGAACTGCTTGGCCACCATGGTGAAACCCCATCTCTACTAAAAATACAAGAAATTCACCGGGCGTGGTGGCACGCACCTGTAATCCCAGCTACTTGGGAGGCTGAGACAGGAGAATTATTTGAATCCAGGAGACGGAGGTTTCAGTGAGCCAAGATTGTGCCACTGCACTTGGGCCTGGGCAACAGAATGAGACTCTATCTAAAAAATAAACAAATAAATTCACTACACAAAATCTTGTCTCTTTACCTCTCTAGTCCTCAGTTTTCTCATGTGCAGAATAGTTTTGACAAAATAATACCTAATATTCTGTGAATTCATAGATTTTTAATTGTTCTCACACCCAATCTGCCACCAATCCATCAAGTGACACAGAAAACAAATAAAAATCAGTAAGGACATCCTCCTAGGAACAAGAACCCGATTAAGTAATTATGTACAAACTCTCTCCACTCCCCACTCCACTCCCTACATCCTACACCCCATCACATATACCCAGTTAAAAGAGTATTCTAAAATTAGTTTAAAGCAATTGCATTTCCAAGGGTCAGATTACATAATTCAATTCTGGCACATTATAATTTGTATTAGGTATTGTTATTGTTGTTTTTTAAAAAAAATCGTCAATATTGTTGTTGATGGAATAGACAGTCTTATTAGGATTTTGAAATTTTGAAAGGGTCCTGATTTATAGTTCTTAAGAACCTTCTGGAGATGAAAGCTGAGGACATGTTGATCATTAGTAGGCATAATATAGAAACCAGCCAACGGGACAGCAGGGATGGCAATGATATTTCTATCTTGTTAATTAAGACATTGCTAATGTTTATCTGTTTAAACCCTTCAAAGGCCTCCCTCACAAAGAAGAAAGCCGCCCCAAAGCCATAGGACCCAAGGATGCATATGTGTAGATCCAAGGAGAAAGGGGAGAGAGGTGAGAATGACCACCTTATAGGCCTAAGAAACCCTGCAGAGCACAGCCACATGAGCAATCCTCAGAGAAAGTTAGTAGTGAAAGGAGAAGCGTCAGTGACACACCCCTATTCAGCGGTTACATTTCAAAAGAATTCCCATTAGAAAATGATTTAAAATTGTACAAATATATATATATATATATATATATATATATACACACACACACACACACACCGATTTGTTTATACACAAGCATTGTTATAATAACGAAATCCTGGAAACTATCCATAGTCCTAGCAATAAGGTACTGGTTAGAGGATAATCTATAAAACAGAATATTTTGCAGCAAATAAAATTTATACTAAAAATAAATGGACAGATTATCAAAATTAACTGTACAGTTACTATAAAATAAGTGGAAATATGGAGGAATATGATCTCCAGCTATATAGATGTAGAATCTCCAGACACATCTGGAGATCTTCATATATATATATGAACACCAAAATGTTAGTAGTTCTTTCCAGGGAGAATCATGCATGAATTAATGCCCTTTACATATTCATTCTAGTTTTTCTAAAATTATCATGCATTTACAATTGTTATGAATCCTATTTAAAAATCTTTCTTAAATTTAACTTCTTAATGCACGAACAGAATAGACTCCAAAACACTAACAGCCTAGCAAGTAGTCAGCTTTGCAGATATCACCATATTTATGTACAGCGAGTTGAGAAGTTCATTACTAATGTGTAATAACATGACTTAAGGTATCATGGAAGGGTTAATAGTCCTCCTGAAACACTCTATTTAGGCATAGGGAGAAAACCAAACTCATTGGATATTGAATATAGACAAATAAATGGCTATAAATATTTATCAACATCTATTGCCTTTGGTTTTATGTAAAGCATAAATATAATTTTCAAATCACTATTTGCCCTTAGGAAAAGCAATGGCTACTACAAGTGATCTCTTTATAACACTGGAGTTAGCTGTTAGGGTATGCAGTTATTATCTCAGACCATATTGGTAGTGAAAGTCCCCAACCACCTGGACCCTACGGGGTCCCATTTCAGTGACATTTTTTATTTTGGCCATTTAAACAAGTGAAACCCGCCTTTCCTACTACACAGAAATAGCTCAAGATAACTACAAACTGGTGTTAAAAAATATATTAGGCAGTGCTTGAGAGCACGCAGACTGCTCTGTAATGAAGTCATTAAACTGGATGAAGCTAATTTCTGAGGTACATTCTAACCTACAACCTAAGCCAGCAAGCAGAAGTCAATAAACTTTTATGGGGTTCTGTAACCAAGCCATTCCTAAGAGCTAAATTACCAAAGCCTATTACAAGGTGTGTTTGACCAGCAAAATGTGAACTGACATTTGCAGCACACAAAAAAAATAAAATTAGCAAATACTCATCTACATTTTCCACTAACTTAAAAGGTATATGTGTCATCTGAGGAGAGCCATATGTATGTATGAACGGAGAAGTAACTATTGCATCCTGTTCTGAACAATTAACATAAAGTCAAGCAATTCAACCAAGGATCAAAATGCAAGCATTGGAAATGTTTAGAACTGTGCAGAGTCTGACTGTCACTGTGGTGCCACCAGATGCTTGGGTGAATTGCTACACTGTCAGCACCATAAGGGCAGAGACTAGGTCTATCCTTCAACATTTCGTTCCCAGCACCTGCGCTGGACCTGGCGAATAACAAAGATTGCCTAAATATTTTACAATGACTGCTTTGGTGGTCATAACAAAAAAAAATTACAGCTCAAAGAATACATCCTCAAATGCTTAATTCAATTATGAATTATCAATTGACTCTTAACCCTCTGTATCCCCACAAAAAAATAGACAAAATGGAGCTTATTTTAACATGCGATGTGGGTTGGCTCTGTTGTTTCCTATTGTATACACTTGGCTTATCTTTTCTGCTCTGCAAATTTGAAAATTTCACAATCTCTGGCTTATCCATGTATCTTGGTGTCTTTGCATTCTTCCGTTGGTTTATGTGAGTGAGGTCACAGCTGTTACCTGAAAGCTTCACATTGAAAAACAAAACAACAAAATAAATAAGAAGTGAGGTTCCTTCAATTTGTGCAAATAAATAGATGTAGTCTCTACTTTGTGTAAGCACCAAGAATCAGGACTAGAAAAGATCTTATCACTTCAGTCAACCCATCCCAGATCCTCCAGGCAAAGACAGAGTTCTAGACACCAGTAAATGAGATATTTTGGGATATGAATGACCTTCAGAGATGCCATTGCTACATGAGCAATTTCTACAAAACATACACTTATTAACTGACCCTCTGCCATTTTTCTTCATTGTCAGACTAACAGAAAAACGTAAGTCTTCCAGATCGCTGCTTATTATTGTTTTTATTAATTGCTACATTATTGAGGAATAGGGTAGCAATGATGGTTAAGAGTGCAGCTCAGGGCTGAGTCAAGATTTGAATACTGGATTTGTCACATAATTCAAATACCAGGAAAATTTTTAACTATTGGAAGTTTCACAATAATGTGGGAAAATAATGGAATAATAATGGTACCAAGCTCATTGGATTGCCATGATGATTACAAGAGATAAAGTGTGAAAAGTAATCAACACAGTACCTGGAACATAGTTAAGGGCTCACAAGGTGGCAGTTTTTCTTATTCTTATTGGCCACATTGTGGTCTAAGATTATAAAACACACTTTTTAATTTAAAACCATTTGTACAGCCAGAATCTCATTTAATGCTCCCAACAGCTTTGTAACTTAGACAGGAGAGGTTTTACTAAAGGGAAAGAAGTAAATCCTTTGTCCATTATTACATAGTAACCTAGGTGAAGAATGATTAAACGAAGCCTGAAACCTGTATCTTCCACATCATAATTTAATTCCTCTGCCACACAAGTCTGAAAAGAACAGATCAGATGTCTTGATTGAGACAACATTGTAGCAAAGAAGATTCCTGAGTTGCTTTATGTCACAGGAACACCTTGTGGGATCCACAGAGACTCTGATGAGTGGACTCAGACTTCTGGAAAAGGGGCAGAACCAGCCTCTTAGAACTGTGGGAGAGACACAGCGCCAGAAAGGAAGTCCACTGCGAAGACGGATGCATGATAGCCCACTACTGGAGGCAGCTCAGGGGCTCCTGTGACCTCCCTCAGCACTGCACATCATCGGGGGCTGCACAAGCATCCAGGCATGGTTGAAGGCCCTGCAGGAGGTTTGCCCTTGCAGATGTCAAAAGCCCCGGTTACTCAGCACAGTTCTGTCTCCTCTGTGCTTACATCTTCTCAAAATCCTGACATCCAGTGAGGGGTGGAATAAATGGGGTCAATGTTAGGGATCATGTCTGAGTTGGGAAATGTCCCCAAATGGGCTGTTTAACCTACATAATGCTACTCATAGCAGCTAGCCAATATCTAGGCACTGTTGAACCCTAAAATCAAGAGTCAGTGTTCTTGCCCAAATAGAGAGGGTCTAATTAGGGCTATGAGTCAATCACTCCTGGAACTAACAACATAAAGGCTGGGATAGGGTTTCAGAAACCCTGAATTCCACCCAGTTCTGGTCCTGACACTGATAACACTACTAGCTAGGTATTATCCAAAGCACTTCTTTTTAAATGCAGGCATCCTTCTCTGTAGAAGTGGTCATAATCATAATGTCAATATCATTTGGGATAGGTACCCTGTCTCTGGGAAGTGAGGAGGTAAGAGCAGAGTCCTTTCCACCAAAGGTCCTGCCAATCCTGGTAGTCCTGCAAAACACAGAAAGTGTCCCTTTGTCCAGTAGAGGAATCCAGGCTCAAACAGCAACTGCCTCCCTACCAGGGTTGTGTCTAACATGTGAGTTCCTTCTGCCTTCCCTTCCGGTTATGGCTTCGATGCCAGTGAAATGCTCCCTAAAGATACTTCCATTGAAGCAGTTCTCAAACATGCAGAATTGCATTTGAAAAAGATTCAGTTTCCCCATTGCCTCTGGAAACAGGGAGATGATCTGTTTATCATCAATAGCTCACTGCAACATCCCCCAGCTTGATTGCATGTTTCGACTCCAGTGCAATACCACAATCTCACTCCCATCTCCACACTTTGCCATGATGCTCAGTGTGCAACATAAATAAAACTTCTAATTTGCACCGTTGTATGTTCCAGGACCCTGTCTTCTAATTCCCTTAGGACAAGGATCTGCAGAAAAATGTCACACAAATTAAGTCGACTTTTCAGATAACAAATTTACTTTTATTTAGGAACCGCTGCAAGCTTCCTAATGCAAAAAAATAACCCGAGATTCGTAAGATTGGAAGATTTTTAAAAGGAAGTTTTGCTCACTTCAGTCTGAGAAGAATTGACTGTCATTCTGCCCAAGATAGGAAAAGCTCACACATAGAGCTCACATAAAGAACAATAAAATGCTTTAAAGCAAGAAAAATTTATCCTTTTAGCCCATACAGTACCTTACTTTACATCCATCTGTTAGAAACATATTGCAAAATGTTAGATTGCTAAAACCACACACTTCAGGAAATTTGTCATAATAAATATACAACTCTATAATGTCCAGGGTGTGTGATGCACTCTTACTTTGTGCAGCGTGTAACCTCCACACACGTATGTGACCATTTTAAATGTGACTGCAGATAGGATTCCTCACTCTTGGGATGCTTGTCTTGCCTTGTAAATACAAATAAAATTCAGAAATCGAGTTGCAGCGTAATCGACTACACCGACGATCGCCCGGGTGTAGACTTCTCTTTGAGCATCTCCGTATTCACAGACACCAACATCTGGCCTCCTTCTTCAATTATTGCTTATTCCTGACAGAATGCCGAAGGCAAAGTGGCAACACGTACCAGAGAGCAAGTGCTCGAGGAGAACATAATCACATCCACATGAATCGCTTCGGACTGAACTGTACCATGCACACTAATGCACAATCCATGGATTGATGACTCCCACATTCATTGGAACTCTCCTTGGAGACCTACCTTCCAGCCTCTCCCCTGCATTGCGTTCATCAGGGTGGCTACACCGAGGCCACAGAATGTGATGAAAAGTCCTTTATTCTGTCTGCCCTTCCTCGCAGCAGAGACAATCATTAACATTCACAGGGTTCTTTACATTTTTGAAAGTCCTTTTACTACATGTGTCATCTGAAAATTTGTTCCCTGTGGTGTCGCTCTAGGGTAGGTCTCATTATTATTCTCACTTTAAAAACCAGCAAAATGATTTGCTGAGTGCAATACAGCCAATATAGAGTAGCTTTGGATCTAAAAATTAAGACACATGACTCTCAATGATTACATACATTTGTATGTATGTATTGATATACATATGTGTTTTGTATATTTTTAAAATTGTTACCACCTATCTCAAAATCAAAAAGCAGTAGAAAAATTAGATGATAAGAAGGAGAACCAAAACGAGGCAAGATGGTGGAAAACTGATGACTAAAATGCCCTTGTAATGGTGGAGCTGGCTCCTCAGAACTTTCCAGAGTAGAAAGACTGTCTTGAAACATGATATGTTGATTTTAACTAAAGAAGAAATACCAGCTCATATTCACAGATATAGTTAAAGTGAGGTCATCTTTCCTAAAAAATGAAGCTCCAATAAAATGGAGAACTGAACTTGTCTTGAATCAAGTAAGCGTTCTAGATACAGCAGCTTCTACTAAGTGCCCAGAAGAGACAAACCAATGGTGTTATTTATTCAGTGGCAGCTTCATGTATTAATAGTTCTTGTTGTTCATGTTGTAAATTCTCATTCACCTTTAAGTTTTCTAGAATCTGTCCTGTGTCTGGCTTCAGCAAAATTTTGAAGTTTCTGCTTCATAAAGAAGCATGTCTGGAATATTCCAGATCTCCCCAATGATGAACTGGTGTTTCTCCAGATCTGCGGGATTCTGCTTTACTGACATTGTTCAAGTTGAAGGCTGGATGACCGCTTTCCAAGGCCGATGTCAGTCACTCCCCCAAGTGGAGGAAACTTGAATTAATGATGAATTTTTATCCAGAAGTAGAGGTTTTCTTTCCCCTAGATGGTGCAACAAATGTGTTGGCAACAAAGTTCCAAAGGATTTCTAGAAGGATCCTGGATGTTTCTGGAAAAGAGAGGTTATTTTCTTGCCATGTTATAGTGTCTACTGATTTTGTATTCAGTTGTGCCACAGCTGTCTCAACATCCAGGGAGATAAAAGCAGCACAGAGGAGCTACTCACACACCCATCAGTGAGTGGACTCGGGTGTGAGACTGAAAATACAGAGCCTGTGAGTGAGTGCTGCTGGCTGTATAGAGCCCACATAAATATTTTTGCAACAAATTTCCCCTGACACAGGGGAAAACTGAATTCATATGATATGACTGAGGGCAGCAA
This sequence comes from Cheracebus regulus, assembly GCA_963574635.1. Classification (NCBI taxonomy): domain Eukaryota; kingdom Metazoa; phylum Chordata; class Mammalia; order Primates; family Pitheciidae; genus Cheracebus; species Cheracebus regulus. The sequence continues at coordinate 14,242 of CAUYQU010011901.1, forward strand.
CAATAGGCTGTGCCTTTTAATGGATTTCTGAAGATGTTGCATTCCCTCCTTTGACAAAGGAAGCCCATTAATAAAGAGAGAGGGCTGGGAACCAGCTACTGAGAGTGGGGCTCTGCCGGCTCTCTGTGATTAGAGGGCTTGCTGCATTTAATACATCCCCTATCCACAATGAAAAAGCTTCATTTAATAATGCAGTATTACTGCTGACATAAATGCATTAAAAAGTTGGCATAAGCAGTAGTCTAAAGCTCTCGGGAATATTCCACCTGCCAGAGGGAAGGGTGGCAGGAAGGTGCAGTCCTAAATGGACCTGTATTTATTTTCCTGGAAGCTAAAAGAAAATGGCAACGGAATGTAATTCCTGTGAAGCCGACAGAGTTCATAAATGTAAAATACCGCTTTGGTATGTGTGTACTGTGTGTGTGTGAGATGTGAGCATGTGTGCTCACACACAAATTACACACATACACTTCATCTAAGCAAATCTGCCCTTTCATCCGTTCCTGGAACAATGGGAAACTCTTAGGTCACCAATATAGCTTTCTTTTAACTTATTTTTATCTCAGGGAAATGTGGGATCTTTTATTCAGACACGGCAAAAACAAAGTTGGTGGGAGGAGAGAAATACTGAATCTGAAGACAAGGCCCGGGAGTTTGATGGACCAATTTTCTCTTTGAAACAAGTTAGTCATTTATCTCCTGGGATAATTCATTACAGACAAGGCTTACAAATCTATTTGAAAGAAATTAGCATTATAAAATATAAATATGGGACTAAAGCCCAGCAATTACAGCTCATTTAGATCAGTCTGCATGTTTTTTTCTTTCATTCTTTCTTTCCGAAGGGAAAAAGAGAAAAACAGCAGTAAGCTGTGAGACAGGCACCAGAGCCCGTATGGAATCACTGTATTACCATGGGGCACTGGCTTTCTTCATGTGGAAAATGGGGATAATCTCACGTTCTGCTCTTAACCCCCTGGGTTCATATTAGGATTCAAACTGATACTGTGGGTGAAATTACATTGAAAGAACAACACAGATGTAAGATGTATCTAAGTTTTCTGCTAATCATGCAAGGACTGAGAAATCAATTTGCTCAAACACAGATCAGTGGAAAGACGGCCATCCGTTGACACAGCAAGGCTGGTGCGTAACACGTGCAGGAGACATTTCTGGGACTCCGGCTGTGTCAGGACCCATTCATCCCCCTGGACCTGATCAGGACAACCCTGGAAGTTTGAGCTCATTATGTTCCATTTCTGCATGAACAGCAGAGTAAGAGGAGGAATATGAAACCCATCCAACTCATAGGGCGAGTGAAAGCACCCAGTACTCAGCCTCTCCCTCTTCCATCTGAGGTGTAGCCCAACTCGACCAAGTACTCACTGTGTGATCTCGGCCAGGTCAATTTCTTCTTTTGAAAGAAAAAGGAATTTCCTCACACTTAGTAATTTAAATAAAATTTTCATGACTTTCTTAAATCTATATGCTACCTATTATTTAATGATTTTCTAAATTTAATAAGAAAAATATATTACTTCTGTAAATGGGAAATAAGTATTTTTCTAATACCCACTAAAATACACAGCAACTTTTCCAATGTATATAAAAAGGACCAGCCATGATAATAAAAAGGAGCTCATCTGTCTTCTTAGGCTCCTCCATATTTTGGGAAACACTAGGTCAGATGACCCTTAGCTCAGCTTAGCTCCGGAAACCTGTGCTCTGATGTGACTCAAAGACCAGTGCAGAGTTCCTGAACCAGCTCCCCCACACCTTGGCTACACTTCTACAGTGGTTTCTTATTCTGTTTCAAACACTTTTCCTCCATCCCTTCTTTCTTATTTTTTCTACGGTCTTTCCAAGTTTTAGTTTCTAGCCCTCTTCAATGCAAATTTCAGCAAGCTTTTTCTGAGAATCAATGTGGGCAGAAGCATGTGGTAGGTGTTATAGGGGCTTATAAAATGAATCAAGAATGCACATAATATATGAGTCAAGAGTCAAAACAGATGAAACAGGTTAAGAAAAAAACTTACAAAAAATTCTATTAACATATAATACTGCAATGTAATCTAATAGAGATATAGATAGACTTGAAGGACAAATATGCATTCTGGATTGAAAAGGCACGCTAGTGGCCCTGAAATTCAAAACCTGTATATCAGAGGCCTGGGATTTGAATTCAACTGGCAAGCATGTTTAGCTTGGCATGCAAATAACTTTAAAAAATAATGGAATGCCTCTTTTTAGTCTTTAGTACTCTCGATGATCTTACCCCAGACTTCTCACTTATTTGTATGCTCTACCTTCCCATGAAAATGTTTGAGAATATATATTCTCTGATAAACTTCAATCTTCTACTCTATCTCCATGTCATTATACAAAAGTAGGAGAATGAGGCCCAAAGCAGCTCGTGGCCTTGTTTGTGGCAGACCTGGGACTAGAATCCTATAATTCTTGATGATCAGTAAAGTGCTTTAGTAAATTCAATCTACAAGGATGCTTCCAGAATCTATCACTCTTATACTGTGTCCTGAAAGAGATGATAATGAATCAAATCTTGAAAGAAGATACTTTTATTGAGGAAGTTTGCAAATAAAAAGGGTTGAGGAGAGTGGACTGGGGAGCATGAGAGGTGGAGAAGGAGATACATATTAAAACCAAGCCAGTGCAAAAGAACAGCAGGTAGATTGCAATGCAGTTCGATCCCTTCTAGGGCCTGCAAGGTAAAGAAGATGAGGACATGTAAGGTGAGAGAGCAGAGAACTAGAGAGTTGAGGCTCCACCAAAAAGGTTCACAATTTATTTTCAGTACTATTGTGCAGGTACAAAGTTATTTATCTGGACATACTCTGTTTCAGAACTAATAGGAAACAAGCCTAAAAAGTCATGGTGGTCACAAGAAATAGGAGGCTTGAAAATTAATTGAGATATCTTAGTACATGTACTTAGATATCACCTAGTGCCAACTGATTCTTTTCAAGAAGAGACAGGCTCCAGAAAGGATATGAAACTTGCTCAACTTCACCTGGCTGGGTAGACACAGAAAGATACCTGGTACCTGGCCTCTGCACTGCCACTTTGGTGTATTTTTCCACTTGTTTTGGGTTAGGTTTCATATAATATGCAATAAAGATAATGATGATGTGACAGTATAGTTTGAGGAGTGAAGTTTTCAAATGCAGGAGTAGAAATGAATTGGGAAGAGAGATATACATCTGCAACTACTGCTTCCCGGGCTTCTTTTGCTGTAGTTACCACTATCACCATCCCTCTCCCCAAGAACCCAATAAATGAAATTTAAAATCAATGCTTTTTGCAAAACTCACCAACATACCACTCCCACTCACCCTACCCATTACGCCTCCTGCAGATACATCACCTTGCAAACAAGTCACCTCCTACAAGTCCTCTTCTAACCTCGTGAGCTTGCATAACTTCTATTATAACATCATCGAGTGAAGGCGCAGTCAACCACTAGTCATGGTAAAAAGCACCTAGGACATATTTCTGAGCAACTACAGGGCAATTTATTTTCCATCTGCCCAGATCCGTGTCAACAGTTCACTTTCCGACTTTTGAAATCACAAAGAGTTTCTGTTGACCAGAATTTATCGAGCTGTTTTAGAAAACACCTAATGTCAGCAAAGGGAACTATTTTTATCACTGCATGTTGTTTAACAGCCCTTGATGGTGATCAAATTTACTGCATCTATAAAAGGCAGGACAACCCAAGAGGCTGAGCCAAGAACTTTGAATTTCTAAAGAACTAAGCATTACACAGCAAAGATTCTAGCTAGCACCTCACAAAGCAAGGAATAAATGGTACCACTCAACAGAAAAGTAAAGGCATAAAGAATTAGGCATATAGCCAAATGAGTATTTAAATTATCTTCTTAATAGTAACCCCTCCTCAGAGTTTAGCAATCCAGAAAATATTTATTGAGCATTAACTATGCAAACAAATCTTTCTGTTCCAAAGAGGGCCAGTAAATAAATAAATAAGACTTAACCCTTTCCCTTCAAGAGCTCCCAAAATAGTGAGGCATACAGAGATGTAAATAACTTACCCTAAGGTCTAGTAGGATGTTTTAACCATTACAATAGAGGTCCAAACAACACGCTGAAGCTGCCCAGAGGAATTGACTCTAGAAAGTTTCAAAAGTTTGATTATTATACAAACAAAATTTAACAATTTGACAGCAATACTGTGGATTAAATCAACTTCGTTTGACTGAAAATTAATTAAAATGACTAAAACTGCAGCTATTTAAAACGCTGACATTTTACCTACAAGTTTATTAATAGAATAGGGGTTTAAAAATGTGAAGGCAATTTTCTGGTAAATGTTGGCTAGAATCCACCAGAAAGAGGAAAAGCCATTAGCTTCAATGACCCTTAAGTGTTTGTAGGTAGTCCTTCTAGGGTAACTGGATTAATATGGGGCCCAAAGCAGGTTTTGCTGTCTGCCATTTTCTTTTTCCTATTTTTGCTTTTAGCCTTCCAATAATTCAGAAATGAACAATCACTCAATAACAAAGAGAGCCAGAGCTAGATGGATCAGATCTTGGCTATTTTTAGGAGCAGTTGTATCACCTGTAGAAAGTTAGGATCTTTGGCTTGGTTGGCTTTCTTTATCATGTAATGGGAGTCATCACCCTAACCGGTTCTATGGGAGCTCATTAGAGCCGTCGTTTTTCATTACACAGTTTGGGAGGGTTCTGTTGAGGTGCCTCTCTTTGCACGGATTTCCATTTTTCAAACCGGAAAGTTGGTAGGGGCCTCTGAACAGAGGCCAGTGATGGAGTGGTAGCACATCAAACCAGGAAGGAACGTCAAGACTTAGAATTATTTGAGCAAACTCCCCCCATGGTATCAATTCCATTGTTGCTTTAAATATCATCATTTAACAAATGGTATTTCAAAGAAGGAGAAAACAAGGTGTAAACTTTAAGGAATATACCAGGTGCCAGACGTAGTTGGTACATGGACGAGATGGACACCAAGACGTGGCTTCTAATAGCCCATACATCCGTGCTACTAGGGAACTTATTTAAAATTGTCCACAATCATATGGGAAGAAACACCACTGAAGAGATATTAAAAGGGCACACTAATCGTTCATGACTAAAATTAAAGTATAAAATGGTATAGATAACAACAACAATATTCAGAAAGTCAGATATTTGACTTTTCTTCAGACTCACTTGGCCCATACGTTGAGAACTACTCTAGAGTTAATGCTTCCCCTTGAAATATTTGTCGCAGGTGTCTGGGGAGAGCTTAATACCTACCAGTATCATAATACACACAGCATTAGAATTGGAGTGTATTTAGACATCTGTAATCCATTTCCCTACATTGTATAGCTTAAGAAACTGAGGTTCAGAAAGGTAAAGTATTGCCCAAAGTCACTAAATAGTGCTGGAGCCTGAACTAGAAGCCCAGCATAGAGGGAGGGAGCAGGCTGCCTCTGAACCTTTTATTTTGTCCTCAGCCACAGCCCTGTGTCCTGCATGTTCATCATCCCAATGGAATGATATTTACTAACCTCCCCACTGGCCCATAGCATGAGATCCAGGGGCCAGTCTCCAGGTATGTTCTCTAAAACATTCCACCTTCCTGGAACCCTCTGCTCCATTGAATGGTATGGCCCCTTTCTCTTAATTTTCCTCTCACTTCTCTGACTCCTTTTTCTCATTCACTATCATAGGTCTCTAAAATGCTGGCGTTCACTAGACTCCCATCCTCAGCCTTCTAATCTTCTATCTTTGCGTTTACTCTCTGAAACATCTCTGAAGCCTCATATGGATCATATGCTAATAACTCCTCATTACATGCTAATAACTCCTCATTATATGCTAATAACTCCTGAAGGAATATCTATGAGCCAGACTTGACCCCTGAGCTCCCTGAGCTGCTGGTCTCCTGGGTCTCCACGTAGATTTCTTATAGAAATTCAAATTAACATGTCACAAACTTATTACAAGACACACACACACACACACACACACTCTCTCTCTCTCTCTCTCTCACTCTCTCTACCCATCCATGTATCGATCTACAAATGTGTATGTGTATCATGTGTCAGAAATAATATAGTTGTAAAAAGTGTTTTGAGCTTCAAGTTAAAAACACAGGGCCTAAGAAAGAGGGAGACGCAAAGAAACAGGCAAACGACTCCATGTTGTATATAGAGGAGGGGCTGGAACAATTCCTTCATTGTTCAAGGTTCAATTCCTTCCACTCATAATCAGTTAAATAAGAGTTGCAAATTGCTTCAGAAAATCATAGAAAAAGAACAGAAGGAAAACATTAAGAAAATATTTAAAAAAAAAGAGATAACATGAAGCAAGATGTCAGAAGTAACATTATTAAACTATAAATATAATGATCTCCCCCTCTCCCTTCCCCCTCACCACCTCCTCCTCCTCCTTATTCTCCTTCTTTTTTAATGAAGATAATAATGGTGGTAATTTGTTGGTGAAGATTAAGTTAAAACTATCTTCAAGCTTTAGAAAAGTGCCAGGCATGGCCGGGCACAGTGGCTCACGCCTGTAATCCCAGCACTTTGGGAGGCCGAGGCCAGCGGATCATGAGGTCAAGAGATCGAGACCATCCTGGCCAACAAGGTGAAACCCTGTCTCTACTGAAAGTACAAAAAATTAGCCGGGCATGGTGGTGCGTGCCTGCAGTCCCAGCTACTCGGGAGGCTGAGGAAGGAGAATTGCTTGACACCGGAAAACAAGTTACAGTGAGTGGGATCGCGCCACTGCACTGGAGCCTGGCGATAGAGGGAGACTCTGTCTCAAAAAAAAAAAAAAGTAAAAGAAAAGTGCCAGGCACAAAGTACATGCTCAGTAAGTGGTAACAATGATTACATGATTAACCCCTTAGTAAGCACTATGCCAGTGTTTGATTTCATTCCTTAAGAGCTCCCTTTGCAAAGCAATACTGGGAAGGAAACTTGGAAGAAAAGTAAGGAGGTTCGAATCCTGGCTCTCCATCTGTCAATAAAAAGCTCTGTGATCTTGAGTAATCCACCTGAATGCCCTGTGCAAAGAGGAGCTGGTCTCAAGCAGGTTCTTTAGAACTCTATCATAACGGTTAGAAGAAGGATAAATAAAAGAAGGAAAATCACAGTGTCAAGCACGGACTCCGACCCTCTCTTTGTGTTTTGGTTTGCCTTGCCTTCCAGGTTACTCTGTGTAGAAACAAAAGCACGCTGTGGAAATGAAACTACCTCTTTACCTTCTCTGCTGGGAGAGCCTGGTGACGACGGAGGACAGAAGGGCACTGCAGGCTTTCTGTTTAACCCTGATCAGAAAAGAAAATCAGGCTCTGCCACCTGACTGTGCAATCATCGCAATGTTCAGCATGTAAATTGCATGGATTTTCACTTTTATCAAACAATCCTCCTTCACCTCTGTTATTCCTCATCAGTAGCAATGCCAGTAAGATCCAAAGTTCAAACATTTTCTTATCTTATTGAATAATTAAAAAAACAAAGTTCATTGCTTCCCTACTAAACTGGGCCTTGAGCTATCTCTTTTTCTACATTTTGGGGACTGATATTTTATGTCCTAGGGACACATTTTCTACCACCCATGGTGGCAAGGGGACCAGACAATTAGAACCAGCACCTCTGAGAGAGAGAGCACCTCTCCTAGGTTAAGGCCTCAATGATCCAATGGGTAGCTGCTGAGAGATAGACTCTCCAGGGAGGCAGCACAGTGGTTGGAAGATGGCACACAACACAGGCTGCAAAGTGGCTGTGTTTGTTTTTAATAACTATGATGAAATGAGACACTAATGGAATAAAACAATTTTTAATGCAACGAATCTGAAGAAATAAAAGAAGACCCTGAAAAGCCTTAGTTAGATGTTACAGCCAAAGCACAAAGAGTAGAGAATGAATTAGGGGTCAAAAATCTGGAATCTCTCCTGCCCAACAAACAAATAACAGTTCTTAATTTCCTCTGGCAGGAGATTGATGATCACATCTGAAACAACAAGAAGAATTTGTGAGCTGTCTCCAAAGCAGATGGAGAGGGACCGCACTTCAGAGTAAGTCTAAAATTCCATCTATCTTGACAAAAGCTTGCTAACCGACTGAAGGATGAACCTCTGCTCAGTAGGCCAGGCATAAAAGAGGCTATGACAGGAATGGTGAGAGATCCTCTTAAATAATAAAGGCAGACAGGGACAACCATTTGTTAGTCCAAACCTCAAAGACATAGGTTACAAGAATAGCCACAGCTTCCATTATGCAGTTCTAAGTCCAGAAAAATGAGCCCCTGTCCCCATTAAAACAAAAAGAAAAAGAAATTGTAGGGGTGCCAATTTTAAAGGGCTTTTAGAATTCTAACATGCAGATTGCTTCAGTGAGAAATTCTAGATTTCAATAACCTGCAGAGTAAGACCACTTGGGATATTTATCCTGGGTTTCTGGTATCCAACCAATATGAGAATCTATTTAGTTCCTCTAATTTCATTTTCCTCCAGACTTCAGGCCTTATTAAATACTGGATATCCCCCTACACAATCTAAGTTACACAAGCTTATGGATGAGTGTTTTGTACATGCCAAAGAAAATTCATTTAGAAGGGATCTGAAAGTTGGACATAAACAACCCAGGAAAGACAGCACAGAGAATTCTAAAAATGAAGAATGGAAAAAGAAGTTTGGAGGAGGTAGAAGATTCTGATTAGAAAAAGTAAAAAGAGAGAGCGGGGGCCGGGCACGGTGGCTCACATTTGTAATCTCAACACTTTGGGAGGCTGAGGTGGGCAGATCACCTGAGGTCAGGAGTTCCAGACCAGCCTGACTAACATGGCGAAATCCATCTCTACTAAAAACACAAAAATTAGTCTAGTGTGGTGGGGGGTTGTGCCTATAATCCCAGCTACTCGGGAAGCTGAGGAAGGGAGAATCGCTTGAACCTGGGAGGCGGAGGTTGCAATGAGCCGAGATCAAGCCATTGCACTCAGCCGAGATCCTGCCATTGCACTCCAGCCTGAGTGACAGAGAGAGACTCTGTGTCAAAGAGAGAGAGAGAGAGAGAGAGACAGAGAGAGAGAGAGAGAAGCAGAAGACATGGCACTATCTCCCCAGTCCAAAAGGATAGACTTGTTCGAGATAAGCCACTGGACTGGCTCGCTGACATCCTTTAAGGTCTGTAAGTGGTGGTCAGCAATCACCTTCAAGTCAATCAGGTGGGGGAGGCTCACACAGGCGGACTGGGATAATAGACTGCAGAGAATGGTAAGGCTTGAAGATATCTGAGAGGTCAGTTGCTCCAGTCTTTTCCTTTCATAGGCCAGGGAAGAGAGGTTTAAATATACTGGCCAAACTGGTACAGCAAACACAGTTATTAGGAGTGATGTTGGCAACAGGGAGTCCAAAACTTCCCAGTTTAATATTCTTGTCCCAACTGGACATCAGCAGGCATCAGCTTATGCACCTCATTCTCATCTCTCATCTTCATTATTTGAACTATGGGCAGCTTCAGAAGAGCTTTCGAATGTCATCAAGATCTTAAAGCTTTTTTGGTCCTTCCCTCACAATGTGCCCCTTTATATTGATTCTCATTTTCACCACTTCTTCATTGCCTCGTGGTGCGGTGCACAGTATAAAACTCACTAAATGACATTCTATCAAGGAGTAGATGGTCACCAAAGATCTGATGTGTCCAGTGAAATATTTCCCATTTGGAATGTAAGATCCTGGGCAGAGATAAGTGGAATCATATTTCCGAGGACATACTAAGGTATCATAGGCCTTGGTTCTTATCTTAGACAACCCGGTATGTCAGGGTTTCAGAGATTCTGCACTTAACCAGTTAATGTAAGTGGCCTGGAGCTAAGGCTAGGGAATACATGCAGATGCCAGGAGTGATGCCTGAGTAACACTTTCCCTTTCACAGTGCTTACTTTTTGCAAAGTGATCCTAGATCTAGCATCATGCCTAATGCACCCAAGAGAATCCTTCAATGCTCAGTGGGCTGCAGAGAGCAATATCATATTTATGTCATGTCCTGTGTGTGGGATTATGACATCACCACCACCTAGCTTCTGGTTTTGGTGTCCTAAGAACTAATTTATTCATTTGAGCACAACTACCTAACAAGTCCATGCTTGGCCTTTGTAGTGATTTAACAAAGACCTACATCCAATGCTCTGACTATTTTCTATATTCAAGTTATGCCCAATTCATTTGTTCAGTTTTCATTAAACAAGTTATTTCTGTATCAGCGAAAGGTCAATTTAATTGCACCAATAACTTTGAAAAAGACCGTCCAATCAATACAATCGTATTATATATGTGCACTAAAATTTACCTTGCTACTTCCAAAAGCAAATTACAAACAGTAGCAATTAACAGCAGTTTATTTCTGCTTTTCAATAACTCCCTCACTTCGCAGTCCCATGAAATAAACTCTTGTGAGACCATTCACAAACTGGGGCTTGAAATCAGTAAGCATTTGATGCTTGGATGGGCACTAAATGGGGGAAACAGGTAGCCCTCATCTGAAGGAGTGCCCAGTCTACTCAGAGAGGCACTATATAAACAGGTGAAAAGTAAAATCATAATCAGAGTTTTAAATTGTTATTCAAGATTAAAAATAGATGTCATGAAGCACCACCTCATTAGCTGTCAGATTAATAGAACAGAAAGCAGCTGTCATAGGGAGTCAGGGGAAAGAAAGGTCTCTATAGGCTTTGATGGTTTCATAAGTCTTAGAGAAGGGGCAGGAATGTACACACTGAATGACAACCAGGAATGGGAGGAGAAAAGGAAAGAAAACTATGCAAGGAAAATCACAGAAGGCAGAAGTAGAAATGATATGTCTGTGGGACTATAAGGAAAATGCCTAAAAGAATAGTGACTATGCAAAGACTTGTCGTGGATGTGATCTAAATATTCACCCCCTGGTTAAAATATTTCAAATTAAAGAATGTGAAAACGAAAGTGATGCAAGTTTAGGAAAAGTACTAATAAACCACTTCAGCTACAGGTAGCTTTCCAAAATACATGCTAGAAAAGCAAATGATTAGGAATATGCCCTAAATCAATATTTTACATAGGCTCTCATATTTGCCAATGACTTGCATAAGAGACAGAGTTCATTGACAAAGAATTTGCAAAGAACAAAGCTGTTTCTGAACACTACAGCCTGTGCAGGTTATTCTCAGAAACTTTAAGTAATAACAATACTCATTTTCAGCTCAGCTGCCCCGGCTTTCCAAACCAAATGCTGCCTTGAGATAATGAATTCAAAAGGGGGAACTCAACTGTGAACACTTTGCAAGGTTCAGCAGCATGGAAAATCCTTTTGTGCACTTCATAATTTTCTGTTTGTTTTAGTCCCCACACAATAAAAACGCCCACTTTGTCACATGCACATAAACTAGTTTTAGGCGCAGGTGAAGAGGCTCCCACCTGGCTCTCGCTTGTAGGTTTGCTAGATTTTCCACATGGATTTTCTTTTCTCTATTGAGATGTGTGATGTGGAAATGACTATGGAAACTCACAATATTTCTCCATGAGCACCATGCTGAGGATGGTTAGCTCTGGGATACATAAGCCCCAGAGCTGAGATCCCAGTGGCCCTAAGATACTTCCCGGTTATATGATTTTAAGATGTACAAAATGAGAGAAGTATTAGGTTGGTGCAAAAGTAATTACAGTTTCTTGATGCTACTTTTAATGGCAAAACTCATAATTACTTTTGCATTAACCTAATAAAAGAGGTTATTGGCTTCCTTACACTGTGGACCTGTTCTGTTTGAGCAGCTTTATGTGCACCAGCTTACTCTAAGTTATTTCACGTGCCTCGGCCAGTAGTTACTAATTCCTTAGATAAAAATCTGCTCTGTGAAAAAAGCTCTTGACCAGACCCAGGCTTCCCCAGGAGGTAGTGAGCTTGTGAGCACTTGTGTTCTGAAGGAGATCGAAGACAATTCTGCTCTAGGCGTTTGGGCTACATGACCACAGTCACAACCACGGTTTTCTTCATTAAAACAGTCTAAAGTAGATTTTTCTATCTCTGAACATTACATATTAGTCAATCTACAAGTAACATTTACTAGATTCTAAAAAAAAAAAAAAAGATAAATGTATGTAATTTCCTTTCTTCCTACATAATAATGTCCTGCAATTTTGATCCACATTATGGTTCTGAAAAACGCTATACTGCAAAAGTTCTTTAGCTATTTGGAAACTCACAAAATAGACAGTTCCTATTCATGTTAGGTTATTCAAATCCCTCAGTCTAGTGTTTTTCTTCCTTGTCCAACCAAACCTTGACTCTTTGATGTGTGGCCAGAGATAAGAGGCCACGTTTGATGAAGATGGCCCTGCGGGCTGCTGCATTGATATCCCCTAGTAGAAACTGCAGCAAAAGCCAGCCAGGATGTGGAGGAATTGGGACTCCCAGTCGGTGGGAATATAAAATGGCACAGCCTCTTTGGAAAAGAGTTTGGTTCTTCCTTAAAAACAATGAACCTGTTCTAAGTATCTACCCAAGAGTAGCCTACATATTCAACCAAGAGAAATGAATGCATGCAAAAACTTGTACACAAATGCCCATAGGAGCTTTATTTGTTGTAGTTCCAAGCTGGAAACAACTCAAATGCCCATTATCAAGGGAATGGATAAACAAACTGTAGTATATCCCCCCAATGGAATGGTGCTCGGCATCCATCACCATCCATACATGATGCAATATAGAGAAATCTCAGAATAATCGTGTTGATGGAAAGACGCCAAAACAAAAAGAGCGCATATCGTTTGATGCCATTTATATAAAAGTCGAGAAAATGCAAACTAATTTATGGTAACTGAAAACAGATCAGGTACCTGGAGATAAGAGTAGGATGGGAAAGGGGTGCAAAGAGCCCAAAACGTCAGCGGGTCATAGATATTTTCATCATCTTGATGGAAATGATTATCTCGTGGAAACCATCAAATAAAAAACTTACCAAATTGTTTAAGTATGTGCAGTTTATTGGATATCAATTATAGCCCTATAAAGCTGATTTTACAAAAGATTAGGAAAAGAACTTAGAAGAAAATGGAAGAGACACAGGAATTCCCCCATAGGATCTGTGGGTGACCCCCATAAGGTTTCTTACTACTCACTACTGAAATAAAAATTAAACCAAATAACACGCTCATGTCTGAAGAAGGAAATTCATAAAATAGCATTCTATCTGCACATGTTGGTTTCTTCTCTAAACAACCTGGCTGATACTTGTTGAGTCACTGTAGCTCTTGACCTTGTTCTGATCTGCATATCGCTCTGCTTTCAAACGATCTCTGTTTTGCACCTCCAGAAACTGTTTCCGGCCCTTTGCTGCTCCCTCTGACTCTCTCCTCCTGTGGTCCTAGTGAAAACCCACAGGCTGGACCCTGGTGGCAGCATAGCTATTCTGCTCCATCTAGCGGGATCCCTGCAGAATGAAGACAACACACCACCCAGAGTCACCATCGAGAAGAGGGAACAGATCCAGGCTGGCAGAGGAACAGCTCGGGCCAGGCTGCTGTTCAGCTGCCATATCTGGGTAAGAGAGGCATCTGGGGAGATGGAGCCGAACTCTGAGTGGGAAATGCTGTTGTTTGAGTTGACACTTATAGACAGTGAGGGCTGGGACAGCTGTAAATGTTTCCTGCTGCAGCAAAAGATGGAAAGATCACAGGAGGCTGGCACCTTTGATTTGGCTCTCACGGTACCACAAGGAAAGCCAGCAATGCCAGGCTATTTTTAATGCTCAAAGAGCCTCGCAAAAGATTTATGACTACAAATATGTAGTGTGGGAGAGATAAATTGAAGCAGGACTCTCCCAGCTCCAACAGAGGAGTCAGCCTGCCAGCCTGGTCAATAAAGTATTTAAGCCCTGAGTGCTGTGTAGGTTGTCATGGATTAAAATTTGAAAATCTTTTATGGTGTAACAAGGTCCTTAATTATAACTCAGGGTGTTGGATCATTTGCAGGTTGTGCAAACAGCAAGAATTATGCCACAGTGAACATCCTTGGATACAATAGCCTTTAAATCCAACGCCCATGAGAGAAAACATTCAATTCTCAAGTTCAGAATTATTTTCCTGGAATAAAGGAATCTGAGAGAGTTCCAACATAAAAGTTTCTCCAGTCTCAATTGTACTTGGTATTATTTCTCTCTTTCATGGAATTCAGAGAATCTAATGAGCTGACGGAAGTTTCAAGGTGATTTTGTTTTCAACTCTTTCTCTTTTGTCACTCAATATTGCTAAAACATTCTTTCTAAAATTTAAGATGCATGATGATTTAACTTGCTGTGGGTTTCAGCTGCTGATGAACTCCTTTGGCTGACAGTTATTAAATCAACAACCTCTCTTGGAAAAAAGGAGTCTTGAGTCTGTAACTAATAGGGCTTGAATAGTAAAATATTTCACTATCATCAGTAGATCACACTAAAGTAATTTTGATTCTTGAAGAATGACTGGCATTAATCTACAGCAAAGTTAACCTTATTCTTAGGCTCAGTGTTTGGGACTAACTTCTAGATCCAACTGACATATAATCAGGTAATCTCAGAACATCATTAACCTAGAGTTAAAGTTAAATGCCTATACAGATGAACTGATCTTATAAAATTATAAGATAAATATGAGATAGAAATTATGTATAGGCCTAAATATAACATAGATGAAAGATAGAGCTATAGATGTATAGATATATATGCCATTTTATATATAGGAATGTAAGGAGGGTATTCACGGACCTGTATAGCTCATAATAAATATATATGTTATATCTAGGCCCCAGATGCATCTTAACTTATAAAACAGAAATGTTCCTAAAATACTTTAAAGTAATAGAATCCCTGTGCCATCTAGTAGCTCCTCCTCCCTCCTCTCTTAGCTGACTCTGTTTACCATTTACAAAGAAACTTTTGAAAATGTTTGATGAGGTTTCCATTTAACCTGTATTTCTCAATTTTCCTGGTCACCGAATAAACAAATACTACAGTGCATTAGAAATACTCCCGATTTAACAAGGGACTCTATAAAGTCAATCACATTTGCAGTGAAACTAATTTCCAGTTGGTTAGATAGAAATCTGTGAAGATGGAATAATTTTAAAACTGGCCCTTTAAATGTGAGGGCAGATTTAACAGGACAAAGTGGGTGTCCTGACTAAATTAGAACCCCCTCACCTGCCTGAATTGACAGCTGACTTCCATGCTAACTTCCCTGTTTTTCCAACCTTATCAGTTGAACTGAGGGAATTTAGGGCAGTGGGGAGGGCATTCATGGATGTGTCTGGCTCCTGAAATGCCACCCAGTCTCAGAGTTCTAATTATATTCACATGTGAAGTAAAGGGAAAATTCCTGAATATACACACCCTGATGCCACTTCAGAAAATGTACCCAATCATCCATGTTTTACATTATAGGTTAATTCCCTCAAACAGTTAACTCCTGCTTCTTCCCAAAGGCCCAGGTCAAACCTTGGCTCCACAGTGAAGATTTTAATGATCTTACATTCCCACATGAGATCTTCTCTCCTCTATACCTATAAATAACACTATGGTATTAATGATGAGGGAGCAAAAAAAACTAAAATCAAATCATGTAATAGGAAGAATTTTTTTTCCCGGGGTTATTACACTGTGTGGGAGGGAAAGAGAAACAAAGATTTGGATACAAAATGAGTAAGAACAAATGTTAATATACCATGGGAGCCAAAGAGATTGTGTGGGTTGCACAGGGCTATACTGGAGAGAGAATTGAGCAAGTAATGAGGTGAGAAGGAGCTGGACTAGAGTGTACACATGTGGGGATGGCTGGAGGCAGGAATAGCAAGCAATTTCAGTGGAAAACAAGATGGAGTGTTGCAGGGGAAACACAAGGTACTAATACTAACACCAGAGAGGTTCTCAAATCTGTGTTGAGTTCAAGTTATTTTGTGTATTCTCTAAGATATCCTGACGCCCAGACCATGTGACGACTTCTGTTGTTGATCATTATTTCATGTGTGTCTTAGAGTCACCACTTAGATTAGACAGGGACTTTGTTCACCCTTCTCTAATATCTTCCATTGAGATGAACCAGAATTAAGCTCACTGAGGGTGTTCAATACTCATTGCTAGGTTCTCTCAATACTGCCTGAGAGGTATGTAGGAATGTCCATACGGTAGTCTCCACTTAACCACACTTTCACTTTCCAGGGTTTCCATTACCTGTAGACAACCACGGTCCAACAACATGAAATGGAAAATTTCAGAAATAAACATTCACATAGCTTTATTACAGTATATTGTTATGTTGCCCAGGCTGGAGTACAGTGGTGCAATCTCGGCTCACTAAAACCTCTGCCTCCCGGTTTGAGTGATTCTCCTGTCTCAGCCTCCCGAGTAGCTGGGATTACAAGCGCATGACACCATGCCTGGCCAATTTTTTTTATCTTTAGTAGAGATGGGGTTGCACCATGTTGGCCATGCTGGTGTCTAACTCCTGATCTCAGATGATCCACCCGCCTCGGCCTCCCAAAGTGCTGAGATTACAGGCATGAGCCACCATGCCAGACCATAACTGTTTTATTATTAGTTATTGTTGTTAATCTTTTACTGTACCTTATTTATAAATTAAACTTTGTCATAGGTATGTATAGAAAAAAGTAGTGTATATAAGGTTCAGTCCTAGCTGCAGTTTTAGACATCCATTGTGGGGCTTGGATTGTATTCCCCGTGGATAAGAGGGGGGCTACTGTATTTTTTTCAACTTAACAAATATATTTATACACAAGCCCACACACTACACACAATCACAAACACACTCCCCACACACATACACAAACATCCCCACACAATACGTAAATGACTTTCTGACAATCACCCAAGTTTTGCGTAGCTAAGCTGGGGGTGGTTACCCAGGTCTCAACTCTAGGCCAAAAGCTATTTTCAGCACCGACATTCTCCCAGCATGAGAGCACTCTTCAGCGTACATCAAAAGTAGTAACTCATGGAAGAACGTTATCTAGAACAGACATCTTAAAAATGGCATAATAATTGTAATCTGTAAATACCCACGCGGATGGAAGATGTAGAATTGGTTACTACATTCAATTATCCACATATTCAAGATTTTCTAATCCTGAGCTGGATGAATTAAGTGAAAAATTACATTGCTTTCAAGCTAAAAAGGCTTCCCCTGCTCTGAAATATTTTACATTCCCCTCTTAACATTTTTATAACAATTAGCTTCTACTGTAAATACGGACTATATTAAGCCTCCCAGCCCACAGATCAATATGTTGTTCCCCATTCTGCCACTAGGTGGCCAGTACCAATTGATCTGAATTAGTGAATTCCCCGAAGTGAGATTGAAGACAATTCCTGATGTTTCTACTGTGTTGATGTCCTGTGGTCTCAGGAAGTGGGGAAGCCACCAGTTTTACTTTATTATCCTGTTGACTATGTCCCTTCCCCCATGCCATCCCTCTATTTCTCTTTCAGAGCAAAGTGCTTCTTATACGCCAGTTTCAGGATATATTTCATAAACAAAGAGGTTCACTTTCTTAAAGTTAAGCTAAGGGACTTGTCAGGAACTGTTTCATGTTCTTATTTCTTCATGATCTTAGGACTCATGGGAGTCTCTGAATCTTCCCTGAGTGAGCTATCGTTACGCAGGGGCCGCTCTGCAGGCTGTCTACAAAATCTCTTTCACATCTGCATGGTTAACATCCTCAATACGTCTCCTCCTCATTCCCTTCCCCAGCTTCATAATAAAGAGGCACATCAGCCTGTAACCAACTCTTGTCAGGACTCAAGGGCTTCTAATTAATTCCTTGTAATGCTATTTCTTATATCAATTAAGTCCTGGGGAAGCAGCAACTCCCTGTCAAGGCCAGCTCTTTACAACTGCAGAGTGAAAGTCTTTCTGTGCAGGAAGTGGCTACAGGAACTCGACTGCACAGTGTTCTGTCAGCCCCTCCTTCCCTGCCATGCTCCCTTGCCCTGGGGCCTCAAATGAGCTTGAGTAAAGTCACTACACAGTCATAAATGGACTTTTGTTTCTGGATTCTCCTTGTGAGAATGCACTCTTAGAGCCCAGGACAGTGATGGAGCCAGGAGAAGGAGTCTCACTGGTTCCTTCCTCTAGATGAGGTATGCTCATCCCCTAAAGCTTGTCCTTGGAAGGCACAGATGCCTAAATGTAAGCTTAAGAGACATGTCAGGGGAGTTGCCAGGGGGAGCAAGAAAAAGAGGTGTCACCTTAGAGGAGGTGCTGGACCAAGAACGGTTGCTGCCAACTGGGTATCCAGAATGCACACCTGAGGAGAGGATTCAGGCACCCCTACAATGAAGAGCAGGCCAAAGATCAGCTCAACCTGCCAACGCTTTGCCCAGGATACAGAATCATCACAAAGCAGATCCCTTCCTTTTCTTGCTTCATCTCCCAAACCCGAGTTTCATATTCAGGATAGCATTTTAAGAATCTATGCTGTGAAACATCAATGCAGATCCTTAGAACCTCGTAGCTGGAGGAGGTATTCAAAGTCTCGTTGTCCAGGGCAGGGCCAGGCTGTGTCTGTTCTGTGGGTGCTTTCTCTGGCACCCAGTCTCACTGGACCCTTCCACTGTGAAGGCCTGGCTCATTCTGGAGTTAACATTGGTAACAAAAAAGGAACAAGAGTACTTCTCTTACTACTGTCACCCAGCGCCACCACTGAGAAAACACAACAATTGGTCTCTAGGTTTCTTTGCGGCTGTGTATAGATGTTCCTCAAATTACGATGAGACATATCCTAATAAACCCATCGCAAGTTGAAAATATTCTACACTGAAAATACAGTTAATACCCTGATAAACCCATCCTAAGATCAAAATATCATGCATTGAACCATTGTAAGTTGGGTACTGTATGTATTTTGAACAAACACATTATTTAATTCTGTAGCAAAAATATAGACATGTAGTAACATATCCAAGGTGACCATGCAGGATATTAGCAGGGCTAGGACCGGTGTCTCCACATGCTTGACTCAACCGTATAGAATATCACTTCTCTTGTATGACTTGTAAGACACTTATTCTGAACCCACATCTTTGTCGCTGTGTTTTCTGATCTAAGGATGAGGTTACATGGACTGACAATGGGAAGGGATCCTTGAAAATTCAGGCTGTCAAAATGACACAAATGAAAATTGTACATTTCTTTCATTATGTTCCTGCGTTCCCTCTTAAAACAGAGGTTGGGAAAAGCTTCCTTCTCTTTTGTAGTGAAGAACTCCATGGAGCCTATAAATTGGTGCTGGCTCACATTTCACAGTGAGGAGAATCCTACCACCATTTTGGATTCTCTATGTCTGATTAGCCACAATGTTTTCCCTTTTGGGAATGAGCCCAGGAAAACTCTATTTCACTTATCCTAGTGATTTTACAGACTTCAGGCTCTTAGACAAACAAATAAAAGCAAGTTCAAGGACACTTGTGCAAATAGACAATAATCTATAGGCCTGCTTTACTGTGTTTTGAGACTGACTGGTTGTTTATTGAATCCATTTCCCTTTCCTCCCGTACACACTGGTAGATTACATTTACTAGTATCCCTTTCAACTGACTGCTGCCTGAGTCTTCATTTGCAAGCAAGATAGGGAGGATTACAAGGCACTAAGGAAGGAAAAGGCATAAGATGGAAAAAAGGCTGAGTAACAGTATGACTCTTTGGAAGAGACCACCCATCTCCCTCACTGCACTGTACTAATAACATCAACTCCCCTGAGAACTTAAGTGCAGGATATAGAAAGTGGATTGCCACCATTGGAACCAGAAATCCCATTAATGGGTATATACTCAGAGGAATACAAATCACTACCATAAAGACACATGCATACAAATGCTCACTGAGGCACTATTCACAATAGCACAGACATGGAATCAACCTAAATGCCCATCAATGACAGACTGGATAAAGAAAACATGGTACATAGACACCATGGAATACTATGTAGCCATAAAAAAGAATGAGATTATGTCTTTTGAGGGAACATGGATGGAGCTGGAGGCCATTATCCTCAGCAAACTAATGCAGGAACAGAAAACCAAATACTGCATGTTTTTTCTGATAAGTGGGAGCTAAATGATAAGACCTCATGAACACAAAGAAGGAAACAACAGACACTGGGGTCTTCAGAGGGTGGAGGGTGGGAAAAAGGAGAGAGGCAGACAAAATAACTACTGAGTACTGGGCTTCATACCTGGGTGATGAACTAATCTGTATAACAAATGCCCATGACACAAGTTTACCTGTGTAACAAACATTCTATTATACCCCTGAACTTAAAATTAAAGTTAAAAAAAACCAGAGAAGCAGCAGACACAGAGGAAGCCTCTGATGTACATTTATGGTGTAATGCTAAGGTAAGACAGGTGACCAAGACACTACCACCAGGTACTTGAGTCTTCACTGGACTGTGTTCCTAGTTCTCCCCTAAACGGGGGACAGGGCTCCTTGTGGGTTCTCATGAGGCTCAGGCAAAAGGGAGTGATCCCAATATTCTTATAATAAACCTTCACTCCCTGAATTAACCCGTGTGAGTCTGTGTTTCCTGCAACCAAAGGACTCGCCCAACAAACACAGAGGAGCCAGCGACCAGCTGGTCTGTCCTGCTTCCCACAGCTTCGTCCGTCAGTATCTGTGCCACACATCAGCCGGGCAACACCACACTTGGCCTTGACTGGCTTCTACTGTTATTAGTGTTTGCAGTGATTGACAGTTCCTTCAAGAGCAGAAAAAGCCCCAGTACTTTGAAAAATCTCCTGCAGTGTTTAGTACAGTGTCAGGCTCTCCATTCACACAGAATTGCAGTGTCATTTTAGGGGCTTATGGTTCCTAAGGTTAATTACTGAAATCCCTCTTTTATGGGGAAGAAGTGTGTTAGGCTTATCTCTATGTATTAAACTACTTTACTTTCATATGTGAAGATTTGAACCTTTACAATACAATTAAAATAATAATGGACAAATATGAAAAAGTCACAAAGCTTAAAAAGGGAGTTACTAATCTTCAGAATACTAGTTGATTCTAAATTTTAATAAATATAAGAATTGAGCTTGGCATGAGGGACACCATATATCAACTAAAGTAGCACAAATTTTATCAACAAGTGATTAGATAGCCTGCAGGCCAAATCAGCAATCACCTTTTCTGTAAGTAAATATTTATCAGACACAGCCACACTCATTTATTTGTTATTGTTTATGGATCTTTATGGCTGACTTAAATAGTTGTGACTGAAACTGGCCTACAAAACTAAAAATATTTACTAGCAAGCATATACCAAAAAAAAAAAAAAAATCAGCCAACTTCTGGAATAGAAGAAATATTATATTAACCAATGCCCTGTCTTCATAACATTTCTCAGTACTGTGTCCTCTTTCTCCATTCCTGTTTTGCCCACTCTGATCTAGGAACTCAATCCTGCCCCTCTCACCTGCAGCAGTATCCTCCAATTCAACTCCTATCATCTATTCCTCACCCTCTTGCCAAAGCCTTTGCCTGGGGTAATCCCTTCTATAAGATTCTATCCACTGAAATGCTCTTGATAGCATCAATCCACCCTTCAAAATGACAAGTTCCCTGCTTTACCTTTGAGAGGTCATGAGTAAAAAACTCTTCCCAAAGGAAGATTATAAGAGTTAATGAAAGATTAGCGAAATATTAACTAAAGCACTTTTTCTGGAAGCCACTAAAGAGAGAATTAGAGGGGATAGGGTGGGGGTAAGGTGCTATGAAGGTTAATATCTTCTAACAGTTGTGCTTCCTCTATATGCAATATTTCCTTTAAAGTGTAGTCAGACCTGTAATCCCAGCAGTTTGGGAGGCCGAGGTGGGCAGATCATTTGAGGTCAGGAGTTCAAGACAGCCTGGCCAACATGGCAAAACCCTGTCTCTACTAAAAATACAGAAATTAACCATGTGTTCTGGTGCATGTCTGAATTCCCAGCTACTTGGGAGGCTGAGGCAGAAGAATTGCTTGAACCTGGGAGGTGGGGGTTGCAGTGAGCAGAGATGGTGCCAGTGTACTCCAGCCTGGGTGACAGAACGAGACTAAATCTCAAAAACAAAAACAAAACAAAAAAGTATAGTGAGACTATTAGTATCCTTTATTTGGACATGAGGGTGAAGGAAGATTTTAAAAGTCTATTTAATCAAAGTAGTGATACTAGGTAACACATATTTTATTTATCACTTCTACAGTACTCTGAAGACCAAAAGAACTAGATACAGCCTCCTACAAGGACAACACTTAATATTATGAGAAGTCTTTTCTTGTTCTGACATGTAATGAAACACTTCTTCAAGGCTATTAATCCAGAGTCTAGGTGGGACTGCCTGAATGAATGAAGATGGCATTCAATCCCTGACCTAGTGGGTATCCTAAAGGTATGGATGACATTTGGCTGTGCAGATATTTCTCCATGGCTGTGTTTCCAAACTCTGACTGCTAATTGTCATCACTAATAAAGAGATGTCTTTTCTAGCAAAATATGATAGCATTAACTCAAATCCATGTCAATATAATTAAGTTTCAGTCGGTCTGTCACATCACAGATAATGGCTGAGTGGATTTTCATTAAATTTGGTGGCTATGTGTCATATGCTAAAATTAATTTGGGGGATTGGTAGAAGGGGGGTTCACCACAAAAAAAGGGCAGTTATTCTCCAGAGTAGCTGCAATTGAGATAAGATGGAAGGTTTAGAAGCTTTGTGTGTGGAAGAGACAGGCCATAAGTATTAAAATGCCATGACAGACAAAACAAGTAGTGGCTTCAAATAAGTCTCAAATCAACACTTAGCAGGACATCTGCTCTTTTTCAGTGGGATTGCTTCTCACATGGGCAACTTTGTGGAAGAACACTCTGCAGTGCAGATTAGCAGACATGTATTTAATAATAATTAACAATTTTTGCAACACTACTAAGGCCAGAGTCCTCAGTAATTCAAAGAAGATACTCCGTGTTTTATTACTTAGGTATATAGACCTATAGTGATTGTTACCCAGTTTCCTGCTGAATTTTCAGGGTGGCAGTTTGAAATCCATTCAATTTTCATCAAAGATGTCACAAAGCATCTAAAGAATAATTTTCTTTTATCTGATATCTGATGGGCAATGGTCACAGAATATTTTAGGAATAAAGTAGATGAATTGATCTTTCTTGGCCACTTAGCCAGCAAGTGAAATGGAAAAATAAAGGTTATAAAGTGAGAAAAATTAAGCTGAATCCCAGCTTGCTACAAATCAGCTTTGGTGAACCTTTCTCATCTTTGATTGCATCATCTATAAATTGATATGAACATGACCCCTTCTTGGGTCAGTCAAGATTGCTTGGTTATAGGAAATAGAAGCCATCCAAAGCTATCCAAGGAAGTGATATTGGAACTCAAGGGCAGGAAGGTAGGTGCCATTCCTTATGTGAGACTTTAACCAGGAGCAGAAGACCTGGCTTTCTGGGATGCTTTGGTCTCCATGACTGTATCCCACTTTGCTTCTGCCCAGAAGTTTCCTTTAGTCTGCACATGGCACAAAAATGGTCACTCCAAGCTTGCAATCCATCCAACTTTCCAGTTAACATGCTCACCAGCAATTTCTATATCAGATTCACAAGACAGATAATCCAATTGCTCAGCCCAGATTACCTCTAAGTCAACCACTCACTCCTGGCCCAAATCAGGACTGGGTATGAAAGATGATGAGGGAAGAGGGTAGAGACAGTGGTTACATTTTATAAGCAGAGCAGCCAAAACTAGTATTAAAAAAAATCCAAATTCTGTAAAATATTTGAAGAGATTTATTGCAAGCCAAATATCAGGATGATGACCTGTAACGCAGCCTCAGGAGGTTCTGAGAACATGTGGCAAGGTGGCTGGGTTACAGCTTGGTTTTACACATTTTACAGAGACTTGGGTTGTTAATCAATGCATGTGATGTGTACATTGGTTTGGTCCAGAAAAGTAGGACAAGTCAAAGTGAGGGCTTACAGTTCACAGGTGGATTCAAAGATTTTCTTGCCAAGATTTTCAATCGATTGAAAGAGTTATCTAAAGACCTGGAATTGACAGAAATGAGTGTCTGGGTTAAGATAAGAGGTTGTGGAGACCAGGGTTCTTATTATGCAGATAAAATCTCATAGGTGACCACCCTTAGAGGCAAAAGATGGCAGATGATTTCTATTTAGACCTTCAAAAGGTACCAGACTCTCTGGGGAAAAAAAAAAACTAGTAAGGGAAGGAGATTCTCTAAAGAATGTAAATTTCTTCCATAAGAGACAGCTGTGCAGGGCCTTTCTAAAATATGTCAAAGAAATATATTTTGGGGTAAAATACTTTGATTTCTTGTGGGGAGTTGCTATCTGTCATGTGATGCTATGCCAGAGTCAGGTTGGAATCTGGGATCTTATTGCTACCTCTTTTGTCACTCTTAAGATCTCTCTTTTAATGTTAATGCTGGTCCACTGTGCCTAAACTACAACAGGGGGAGACTATAATGAAGCATATCTGACCCCTCCTTCCCATCATTACCTAAAATAGTTTTTCAAGTTTTCTTTGGGTCCTCTGGGCCCAGAAGAGGGGTCCACTTGGCTGATTGAGAAACTTATAATTTTATATTTGGTTTACACTGGACAGTAGAAATTGCCTAAGAAGAAGGACAGTGCCTTGCCTGATCAGTGGGGAGATGATCTGAGGCATGTATGTATAAATGCTGCACCATCACAGGCAGTCTCAGAGGTGATGCTCTAAACCCTGTGACTGAACTGTATAATCAGAGTAGATTGAAACAGGCCAGGCACAGCGGCTCATGTTTGTAATCCTAACACTCTGGGAGGCCAAGGTGGTGGATCAACTGCAGTCAAGACTTCAAGATCAGCCTGGCCAACATGGTAAAACCTCGTCTCTACTAAATATACAAAAAAAATTAGCCAGGGATGGTAGCAGATACCTGCAATCCCAGCGACTCAGGAGGCTGAGGCAGGAGAATCATTTGAACCTGGGAGGCGGAGGTTGCAGTGTGCTGAGATCACATCACTACACTCCAGCCTGGGTGACAGAGCAAGATTCTGTCTCACACACACACACAAAACCCACCAGGAACACGGAACAACACAGTCATTCTACGTCTGCTTCTGCACTGTGTTAACTGAGAGGAATTTAACTAAAAGTAAGAAAATAATCCAGTTCAACCTAGCATAAAGAATGAGAATCTTTATTGGCTCACAAAATTAAAAGTACAAAGGTAGGGCAAGCTTTGGGAATGAACTCTATCTAGTAGCTCCAGTTTTGGATCCCTGGAATTCTCTGCAATTTCCATATGTGAGCTTCATCTTCTTCTGGATAACAACAAAATCGCTTCAGTGGTTCCAAGCCTTGTACCCACACGACAATGCTCAGGAGAAAAGTGAAAACGTCTCTTCTTGTTTTCACTTTTCTCTGAAGAAAAAGAACACTTTTCCTCATGGCCCAGAAAACTTTCCCTTTTCAGTCTGCTTTTTCAAATCAGAACAGGTGCTCATTTGCGCGATGAGAAACTGATAAATGCCACAAACAGTTTGGCTTATACCTACAATCCTACCACTTTGGGAGACCAAGACAGGAAAATTGCTTGAGGCCAGGAGTTCAAGACCAGCCTGAATAACAAAGTAAGAATCTGTCTTAGAGAGAGACAGAGAGAGGGAGAGAGAGAGAGAGAAAGAGAGAGAAATATATACAGGCATGCATTAACAACGGGGAATAGGTTCTAAGAAATCTATTGGTAGGTGATTTTGTTTTTGTATCAACATCATAGAGTGTACTTACACAAACCTAGATGGTACAGCCTACTACAGGCCTAGGCTCTATGGTATAACCTACTGCTTCTAGGCTACAAACATGTCTAGCATGTTATTCAACTGGAAATTGCAGGCAAGTGTAAAACAGTGATATTTCTGTATATAAACATAGAAAGATAAAGTAAAAATAGGATATTATAATCTTATGGAACTACCACCATCAGATATGGAGTCCTTCATTGGCTAAAACATTATATATACAACCCCTAAAGCCCCCAGAATTTCCTAAGTAATATAAACAATAAAAGTGAAAGGAGTGTCTTTCATTATTTATAACAAGTCCCTTTCAATCTTACCTGAGTTTATGTTAATGAGTAACTTTCTGTAGGTCCCTAAGGACAGAGACTGGTTGCCATGGGAATCAACGATTTGATCACATTTGATTAGAGGGTTGGAACTTTCAAGCGCATGCCCCATCACCAATGGCTAATGATGTTACCTATCATGCCTACATAATGAAGTTTCCACAAAAACCAAAGGATGGAATTCAGGGAGCCCCCAGGTTGCTGAACTCTTGGAGGTGCTGAGAGGATGGAGCACCTGCAGAGGGCATGACAGCTCCACACCCATCCCTCATATCTTGCCTTGGCATCTCTTCCATCTGGCTGTTCCTGAGTTGCATCCTTTTATAACAGACCAGTAATCTGGTAAATAAACTTTTCTTGAGTGATTTGAGCCATGTTAACAATTATCAAACCTGGGGAGAGGATCATGGGGACCTCTGATTAATAGGCAGTCAATCAGAAGCATTGGACTTGCAACTGGCATCTGAAGTGGGGGCAGCCTTTTCGGACTGAGCCCTGAACCTACAGGATCTGATGTTGTCACCAGTTAGGTAGTGCCAGAGTTGAGTATCATTGTGGGAAATTGAAGAATTGCCTGGTATGAAAAATACGCCCCCCCCCTTATCTTATGTCAGAAATGAAGTATTGAGTGTAGAATTGCCATGAATTTCACAGAGAGGAAAAAAGAGTTTCCTTTCCATTATATACACTTACCCATCTGATTCCTCATGTAATTATGATATGGAAAAATCTATTTGTTTATGAAAGGGAGAAGCTTTCTTTGAAAAATAATCCTCTCCTGTGGTGGCTCACGCCTATAATTTCAGCACTTGGGGAGGCCAAGTTGGGCAGATCACCTAAGGTCAGGAGTTCAAGACCAGCCTGGCCAACATGGTGAAACTCCATTTCTACTAAAAATACAAAAATTAGCCAGGTGTGGTGGTATGTGCCTATAATCACAGCTACTCAGAAAGCTGAGGCAGGAGAACTGCTTGAACTGGGGAGGCAGAAGTTGCAGTGGCCACGATTGTGCCACCACACTCCAGCCTGGGTGACAGAGAGAGACTCTGTCTCAAAAAAATAAATAAATAAAATAATAATAATAATTCTCTCCCATCAGTTGGATATCTGGAATTCCTTTATCAAGGAAGTAACAATGTCTATCTACTCTTAGAAAACAGGGCTGGGCATTTGAATTTAAAATGTATGCATAAAAGGTATGAACGACTAAAAATAAAGCTCATAGATGATGTTTGCCGTTACACAATGAGAAATAACATGGGAAGAAGAGTGAAGCAATATATTCAAGGCTAGTCCAACCATAAAGGACTAAGCAGTACACACACTGTAAATGGTGACATAATCTAAGCCATCTATCCCTTGTCTCCAATACTGCTCCCCTGCAGCCAGCTTGACTCCTATATTTTGATTTATGTGCCCCTTTTTAATTGTCTTCAATGTGCACTGAACAATAACACTGATATTTCTGATTCAGACAGTGACCTCAGAATCCCCTGTAATGACTCCTCCCCAACTGGAAAGTAGATCTGTTTCTTGTGACATCAAAGTGAGGAAACACCTCAAAGGGAAATTAAAAGAGAGGGGACAGTAAAAATAGGTTATTAAAATCTTATGAGATATGATAGCTGCCATGATCTGAATGTTGGTGTCCACCCCCATCATCAGATTCATATATTGAAACATAATTCTTGGTGCAGTGGTGTTGGGAGGTCAGGCTTTTAGAAGATGATTAGGTCATGAAGGTAGAGCCCTCATGACTGGTATTAGTGTCCATGTAAAGGAGGACTGAGAGAGCTTGTTCATTCCCTCCACCATATAAAAATACAGCCAGAAGACACCATCTGTGAAGCAGAGAATGAACTCTCATGAGACAACAAATCTGCTGGTGCCTTGATTTTGGACCTACCAGACTCCAGACCTGTGAGCAATAAACTTCTGTTGTTTATAAACTGCCTGTCTAATATATTTTATTATGTGCCCCAAAGGTATTTTATTACCTTAGACCAGGCAATTTATAAACAACAGATTTATGGCAGCCAAATGGACTAAGGCAATGGCCAACTTAATGATGACAAAATTTTGCTGAACTGAACATTGATCCTGACCATTTGCACTCATGGAGAGTTTGTCCAAGTTTGATCTCGACAGGCAGAAAAACAGCTTGATCTACACAGGACTCAAATACAGTTCATGGTGTACACTAACCAACGAACCCACCAGCCACATATCAAAGGGCATATTTTGGAAAAAATGCTGCTTGGGCAACTTCCCTTTCTCAAATTTTTCCATACTTCCCCATGTCCAGATCACACAATAACTTAAGCATGTAGTTATTCTCCACTGGGGTCCTGTAATAGATGTTTTTTTTTTTCTTTTTGGAATTTCATCTTTATATATCAGTAAGCTGCTAAACACCCACCTTTCTCTCGGATCTCTCAGACAAGTCATAAGTCTCATCTTCACTATGTTTCTTCATCAATCAATCTGGTCAACATCTGTAACCAAGTGAAGCAAAACCACAGCAGGACAGCTAGAAAGCAGGAGAAGCCGCCCTGTGTGCATGCTGAGCACCCAGGCAACATTTGTGGGTCATCACACCACAGGCACAACTAGGGCTCACATCCATGGACAGAAAGAGCCATCAGCAAAGTCAAGAAGCAGCTCCTGTCTGTGCTTCTGCTGAGAAGGATAATTGTCAAATAGCATGGCTGAATGCCTGGAAATATCAGTAAGGGCTGGGCGGGGACTGTAACATGAGATGAAAGACCATAAAGCAGAAGACAGAACAAACTTGGACAAGCTTTCAGTGCTTCATCTATAAATGAAGATCGTATCGCCCCTCCTTATATTAGTATGTGAGGAAAAAAAATCGGTCAGAAAATATTTTGTAAACTTACCGTTCAGCACATGACACTTGGTAAATATTCAAGAAACAGCAGTGCTTATTATCATTCCATGAAATAATGCCTAAAGTGGTGTCCCTTCTTGGAAACACAGGCCCATGAAAATTCATCCACAGTAGCAAAAATACACTTATTTGTATCTAGTAAGCAATAAGATATAATAAAGGGAACCCTAAGCAGAAGCTTGGAATGGATGATCCATGTATTCAAGTACTCCATATCATCTGAAAATGAAGGTGGCATTTACAACAGCTGTGCTCATGCAATACTGTGAATGAATTTGCTACATGCTGTATCCTAAAGCTGTTTTTAACCCCAGTTTAGCATCCATGATAACATACCCATGCTTGTATAAGCAGGAGGAATCTAGAGTTGATTTTAAAGAAATGAAATAAAAGTGAAGTGGGGTGACACTCGGGGCAGGGCAGAACAAATGCCCTGCATCTTGGAGATGAGCTGGAGGGGAAGGGGCCCGAGGAGAGGGGTGGGATGAAATATGAGAGAGAGGAAGATGTTTCTATGTCAAATATTTTAGTCTGAATTTCAGGTCCCTTTGGCCCCCAGAGTCATGAAATAGGTTTGGGAAATTTGTCACTCAGGACCTCCATCAGGTCCTTCCTGTGCAAAAAGGCTTCCCAAATTCAGCCGGGTGCAGTCGCTCATGCCTATAATCCCAGCACTCTGGGAGGTCAGGTGGGCAGATCACAAAGTCAGGAGTTCGAGACCAGCCTGGGCAACATAGTGAAACCCCATCTCTACTAAAAATACAAAAAAAATTAGCCAGGTGCAGTGACGGGTGCCTGTAATCCCAGCTACTCTGGAGTCTAAGGCAGGAGAGGTGGAGGTTGCAGTGAGCCAAAGCACTGCTGCACTCTAGCCTGGGTGACAGAGTGAGACCTCCAACTCAAAAAAAAAAAAAAAAAAATAGAAAGTCTTCTCAAATTCAAGCTCAAGGGAAAAAGTAGAGTGGAGAGAGATATGAAGACAGAGGAAAGCATGGCTGTTTGTATACAGTGTATAAGCCATATACTGCCTCACTCCAGGGTGACCAGTTGAATGAGAGTGCATGCCAGTGCCTCAGTGAGTTGGATCTGAAGGATGTACACCACCATAGGCAGAAGCCTCACAAATTGTCAGTGACACTCTAAGTCACCTGTGCCGACATGGCGCCTGCCACTAACACACACATTTGAACAGCCAACATTCCAAGTTTCAGGGCAGCGGTGTGACCTTGAACCTCTGGTAATACTCTCAAGATCCAGTCATAGAGGAAGGGCCTCCAGTCCCTCAGAGGTGTTCAGTTTAAAACCATGCCTTTATCCCTTCATCATGAAGTCATAGTTATGTATTTGTCTAATTGAACATAGATTGAAATCACAGGCCTATTAAGAGAGACCAACTGTAATTATCCAAATGAGCTATTTTAACCCTAGCAATTTATTCATGTTCCACAAAACAGTCCCATTAGCTGAAGTAACTGAAGGCCATCATAAGGATGGATATCTTGATCCTCATCTGATAATGAATGTCACAGAAAAAAAGATTATTAAACTTTTGGAGAAGCTTAATATTGGGAATTATCAATTAAAAACCCTGATACAGAACAAATTTATTAGACACAAAAAGGATAATGCCACACTCTCTATTGAGATCAAGAACAACTCCTACTATCTAATCAATATTTTTTGTTGTTGTAGCTATCACTTAAAACAACATGAATCTACCATCAGATAAACACTAATAGTATATCCAAAGGAAATTGAAATTGATTTCTGTATTAGCTTGCACTAGATCAACAAATTTCATTTATGTAGGATCCCATTGCTTTGATTCAAGGCTGAATGAGATACAAAGTAACTATTTTAATAAAATCTAATTCCGCAGGAAAAAAAGTATCATCATCCTAGATTTATGCTTCAGCTAGTAGGAAAATAAGTCTGACAGAACCATTATGTGCTATTCTATATACATAGCTGTTTTCATTGAAGTTACTTCAAGATGTTTTCCTACCATAGCAATGGATATTTTCAAAAAAAATTAAAAATAGGGAATTGCTGCTATAAAACATATACATCACAAAGGACTCATATTCTGCATTTTTCTTAAACCACTTACCATAAAACCTTCATTTTTTATGGCCAACTCAGTGCTGATTTCATGATTTGCAGCCAGAAACAACTGATTTCACAGCATCAGTCTGTCATAAATCTTAAGAACCTAAGTTCTGAATCCCAAAGCAGTGCCCAGAGACACAAATGAGACTTCTCCTCACAAAGTGTGACCTGTGTCTGCAGCTTAGATGAAAAGAAACAAAGTTGAGAAACTGGTGACCGGGCTCTCCTTTTCCAGTATTTAGAGAAATGTTTTAATTTCTTTTCCAGCTGTAGCCATGACTCGGTTGGAGGTCTGAGATCGACCCTGCCAGATGGCTGTCACTTGGGGACAGCAACACAAATTCTCAAGGAGGAGACAGCTCTGAACTTCACGGCTCTGGTCAGACTACTTGTGGAACTGGACATTTATTTTATTGTATGGCCACCTTAAGGAGAGATACTGACACACTAGAACGGGCTCCATGTGATAGTGACCAGGATGGTGCAGAGTGTGGGAATTCGAAGGCAGAAGGTTGAGTTTTCTTAAGCTATTTATCCTGCACAGAACTGGGCAGGGGACTTAGGTGGGAATGATCCTTCTATTTCCACAACTCTGAAAGGACAATTAAATTTAATCGTGGAAGCAAGAAAGGTGCGGAAAAGAAAAAAAAGCTGTATAATTGAAGATTTGATCAACTGACTGAAGACAGCCTAATAGTCTAGCAACCAGAGGTAGGTCTCTGGTAGCATTAATAAATGCAGCTGTGGTGGACTGACTGAATTGACAGGCCAGATGTGAATACCTGGCAAAGAGACACAAGCCATGACTATGCCAATGTCATTCCTTACTCTGAGACTTAGGTGGAAAGAATCTTGCTTATGGCCAGAAGACATATGCTTCACTAATCATGAAAGAGAAGAGGGCAAGGGTGAGTGCTGATGAAGATGATGTGGTTGTACAAATTGAGGAGTGGCAATGTGGGGTCTCCCTGGTAGCTGGCGGTTCAGACTGTCCTTCTTTCTGTATTCTTTATGATATGAGCAGGATCCTAAGTTCTAGGGACACAAGAAGAGAAGAGAGCTGTTATGGCAAGAGTGCTAGAACAAGTCACGGAAAGTCAGCAGCTAAGCTTGGTACTCTGGCTGGGACGATCCATGGGCTAAGAGCACCAAGTGCCTACGGCACACTAGGATCTGGCACTGGACGATTTCTTTCTTCTTAGTCCTTTTATGTCGACTCTACTACCTGGTAATGCATAGGCTCAAGTCTGGTATCTAAACAGTATGATTACCTTGAGTCTGGAAAACCACAGCACCAAGGAAGCTGGGATAATTTCTCTTTTTAAGATTATCAGTCACATCTCCATCCACAGAGATAAGCATTGATTCAAAGCCTTAAATGGGATCAAATTTTCCAAACTAGATGGGAGCCTAGTTCATTCTGTAGAAAGCAAAGTTGCTTTCAGGATATATCCTAAGTGGTGGTCACTCTCCCCTTCCAACAGACAGATTAAAGAGTGTTCTGTGACATGGCTGTTTAAGGAGACTGAGAAAAGTATATATGTAATAGGATGGAAGGTGACCAGCAATTCCTCTCCCTTCCCCCTTCCTTTCTGCTGACTTCCTGATGTTTTCCTTTATCCTCTTTATTGACCGAAAGTCTCTGGAAAATAAGTATTCTTCATTACGGTCCAGAAATGAAGACCACTGAAAGAAAGCCTGTGTTACATCCTGAGAAACACCAACTTTGAATCAACTTGTCTGAGCTTTCTAGTGCACTGGATAGACCATGGAATTCAGAAAAAAACAGAGATTATGAAGAGCTCCATGAATTATTGAAATTTTCTTGAATACAAATCCTATCCAAGCAAAACTAATATGCCCCTCAAATTAGGAGAATTCTGCAGTCATTTAGATGAAATCTAAATAAAAATCCTACAATCTCATTCTCTTTTTTCAAATTTCAGTACTTTAAAATTTACTAAATAACAAAAACAAAAATGCTGACATATTATATTATATGTATTTGCAAATACAAATGTGTAAGAAGGTGCTTTGGTGGGATTTGAGATTATAGCTAAAGAGATCCAAGCATAAAGTTATCACTGCTTGATAGGGAACATAAGCTTTATTTACTATGAGATGACAAACACTTTTGAGCTTTTCTTGTACATCCTTGTACACCTACCTAGCTTCTTAGGGTTTGTGCACCAGCTAACTAATTTATATATTGTGACAGCAAGAGTGAAGAAGAAAAAAGTGCTTGGGCCTGAGCTTTAGAAGACCAGAATTCTAGTTCTGTCTCTGCCATTAACTAGTTGTACCATTTCAGAGGAGTCACCTATGGCATCTCTTTGGGGCTTAAATTGCTTCATCCTAATCTTTAGGATCTGAGTTTCTAGATGTAAGACCTGAGTCATGACTTTCTCTTCACATTTAGAAATAAGATTTGCAAATATGAGCAGCAAATTTAATATTTAAATAATAATTAAGAAAACTATGCATGGTATAAGGAAATATAAGGGATGAATGATAAAGATATAATTTGAAATCAGATTGAGTATGAGAATAACTTTTGTGGAAGTGAGACTTGCTTTGTGTCTAAGCAGAATTTAGGACTCTGGA
This sequence comes from Cheracebus regulus, assembly GCA_963574635.1. Lineage (NCBI taxonomy): Eukaryota > Metazoa > Chordata > Mammalia > Primates > Pitheciidae > Cheracebus > Cheracebus regulus. The sequence goes on from CAUYQU010011901.1 coordinate 48,042, forward strand.
AGCAGATAATTAATCTAAAACATATAGATCAGGATGATGAGATGATGGGGCCTGTGGCTGATTTTCTAGCCTGGCTTTAGTCACCAGTGCTTTTTATCCTGCCTCCTATCTTGCCGTGTATTGATAAATGCCCTTGTGTTTGGCTTGGGCAAAGGGGATGTGCTGATTTTCTCTCCATTCTTCTACAAGTCAGAGGTTGGCTGTGTGGCAGTGGTGGAGAATGGCAAAGATTTCCAGGAGTCGGAGCACTGGGGGAATTACACGTTCTCAAAAGCAGTGGTTTTATTATGAAGCAATTCAGATAAAAAGCAAAACTCCTTCAATTTAAAGCCATACAACTGGAGGCAATTAAACCTGCATGATTAAATTTCAGAAATTAAGAATCTATAAAAAGCAGCCTAGCAAAGGGATCTGCCTTGAACACATTTTGATCATTAATCTGAACGCACTTTGGCTGTGCAATACCACCTCACCCTTTCCTTCATCTTTTTGATTGTTCAGGAAGTTTATAAGACATGTAGCACATGGAGAATCAAACCAGAGTCATGCAGTATCAGGTCCATTTCTACCCTTCTTCTGTGAAATTTTCAATAATTCAGGGCAAGAAGTACAAATGGAAGAAAGGAAGCTGAATGCCAGGAAATTAGTATAGCAGGAATTAGTGGCTTATGAGAGAGGAGATTGAAACTCAGTCTGCATTTTTTAACATAGTTGCTAGATTGGTAAATAATCACCTTTCACTTAGCCAGTCCTGGGATATGGTGCCCCAATATGGGTGGGCAAAATTGTAAGCCCCAACTTGGGCAGGATGGAGTATTGTGAGAAATGGGATTCCTTTCCAACTTGCCAGCTGGCCTGAGGTCCCCATGTCAGTTCCTTCTCTACCATATACCCCTCTACTGCAAAAGAAAGTGGATGAAAATCCAATCTGGGGAAAGAACTTAAGCCAATATATTGTCCCAGTAAGAAAGTAGTAGTCCTTAAAAGAAAGCGGTAATCCTACACTTAATGACCTATCAGAACCTATGTACTTGATTCATATTACATGGAGCTGGTAGGGTTTAATAAAAATAGGAAGGGTCGGGCATGGTGGCCCACACTTGTTATCCCAGCACTTTGGGAGGCTGAGGCAGGCAGATCACTTCAGGTCAAAAGTTTGAGACGAGCTTGGCCAACATGGTGAAACCCCGTCTCTATGAAAAACAAACAAAAAACCCCACAAAAATTAGCTGGGCGTGCTGGCAGGTGCCTGTCATCCCAGCTACTCGAGAGGCTGAGGCAGGAGAATTGCTTGAATCCAGGAGGCGGAGGAGGCTGCAGTGAGCCAAGATTGTGCCCCTGCACTCCAGCCTGCGCAACAGAGTGAGACTCTGTCTCAGAAAAAAAGAAGAAAAAGTAAAAAACAAAACAGAAAGAAGTACTTTTACTAACAAACCCTTAAGATTCTAATGCTTAGATACTCAGATGGAAAATGTGTAACACTAAAATAGTAGAAAAGCATTCTCCCAACTTCTGATGAGTGGTGCATAGCTGAGCTTCAGCATACATATGGTGGTCTCCTACAAACAGCAGCAAGAAGTCCAACATATGCAGCAAACATGGAAGAAACTACTGCAAAGTGTGACTATCCATGACAGATGCAGTCGTACCTGGAACCATGGATGATATCCCAAAGCAGGAATTTTTTTTAACTCTTTATTATTATTATTTTTTAATAGAGCCAAGGTCTTGCTATATTGCTCAAGCTGGTCTCAAACTCCTGAGCTCAAACAATCCTCCCACCTTGGCCTCCCAAAGTGCTGGCATTACAGGCATGAGCCTCCACACCCACCTGAAAATTTTAAAAATGCAAAAACTAGGCAATCTACTGCTAAATTAATTTGCCTCAAGGCAGGAAGAAAAAAAGTGGATGCCATGTGAAAGCTGATGAGTCTTATATTATTTGTGAGCCCATGCGGCAGATGTCCTGAGTGTGTCAAAAATATGCAATATCGACTCCAGGAGACTGGGAAGGCAGAAGCATTCTGTAGCTTCTTTTCAAATATCAAGCATGAACTGATGAATTATTATCTCTAGGGTGGAAGAAGAGAGCAAAAACATCCATTTATATGGCTAACTTTTACAAATACACTTATAGGAAGAACTGCGGTAGTAACTTTTACAAATACATTTATAGAAGAACCATCAGTATCCCCAACAGTATCCCCAGTATCCTGCAGTCAGTATCCTTTCTGGTCAAAACAAAGTAAGGCATTAAGGGGATGTAACTGTACAGGAAGTTGGGTATTTTGGGTTGTTGGTTGTGGTTTTCATTTTTTTTTTTATTTTCGTTTCAATTTAATGTATGGTGAGGCAAGGAATAAACATACATCTGTTATATCATAAAAATGTAAACAGTTGATATAAAACGCAGAGTAATTAAACACAAAGTTGCATAGAGAAACCTCTCGATGTGTTTAAGTTAAATAGAGAGAAAATAAAGGGATTTAACAAAAAGAGGGCTAGAAATATGAATCAATGATAGACACAAAAATTGACATTTTGTTCTTATATTTCATTTTTCTTATTATATATAGATTTTTATGTTGTTGTTAATAAAACCCTTTCTACATGCAGGTCCTGAAGAAATAGAATGGGTAAAGGTGATGGACACTGACTGGTATCCTAGTTCTTACATTAGGGAGTACATGTTTAAAACAAAAGTAATAGAAATTAGAAACGTCGATCCTTGCCTAGATAATCACAGGCATTCAAAGAGGTTGAATCAAATGTGAAAATACATATAAGGAATTATTTTAAAACCATTAAATGCCATAGGAACATTTGATATTAAAAAAATAATACATAACAGTGCTTCAAATCCAATAGTTTCTCAATAATTTGGTTGACTTATAGATATATAAGTGCAGAATCATGAGAATATAGTGGGATATTGTAAAATCCCACCTCTTTCATTGTGCAGAATCATGGGAATATAGTGGGATATTATAAAAACAAAGTTTATTGCACAGAATTACTGTAATCAAAGACGGCCTTGCAAAGGCCATGCAAAGATGGTATGCTCAAAATTACAATATGACAAAATCAAGGTCTTAGGTGTTTTGTAAGTCAGTCAAGTTTCAATCCTGGCTGGCTTGCTTTCTTTCTTTCTTTCTTCCTTTCTTTTTCTTTAGCTCTTGAAAATGGATTTCTCTATTTCCACTATTAATTGCCACCATAGCCAAGTAACCTAAGTAGAGCCTACACAGGTGATTATATGTCTGGTTGTGGATCCTTAGCATGTGATTCTATATAACATTAAATTGAGGTTTTAATGTGTGCAATCATCCATTACTAAATGATGCAATTAAATATTTCTCCAGTATTATCCTTATCCTATACCTCAGATAATTCTAAGCATTAAAGAAATTGTAGTATCAATTCAATGACACAAAGTACACTTAAATATATTTCACCTTGTCAAATGGAGAGAAAGTTGAATACATAAGGAGGCCAGCATGAATACTAATCGCTATATTTATTGAGTCCTTACTATGTGGCAGGCAACTAGGCTAAGGGCTTTACATGCATTATGTGTTTTAAATCTCAAAACAACCCCATGAGTAAACAATATGACTATTCTCATTTTACAGTCCAGAGGACTGAGCCTAATAGAGGGTAAGGAGTATGTTCAAGGTCACAGGGCTAATCATATCAGAGCTGAATTCCAAGCTTCTCTGATTCTAGAGCCCTTGCTCTCCACTACTTTGTAGTACTGCCTTTCTATTCACCTTTTAACACATTGGTCCTTAATAGGATGTCTGCACCAAGGGCAATCCTTTAAATATAGTTTTGCCTGATCTTTTCATCAATCTGTCAACTGCTGTCAATTAACATAGGATGTCCTGAAGGTCTGCCCACCTCCAGGCACTATACGAGCTGTCACCTTGTTGATTGAGCAAATATCTCTGGCCCCTCAGCCTCTTCCCATAAGATGGGGCACAAGCAGAGACCCACAGCCATTTTCTTCTCGTCTTCCAAAGCCCAAAGCAGTTTACCTCTCTGTGGGTAGAGCCAGACTTATGAGTAGTCAAGAGAGAGAGGTTTCCACAGTTGGTGAAAAGAGAGATTTTGAAAAGTACTCAACACCTCAACTCCTCTACCCTTTCAACTCATCCCCAAGTTGGAAAAAATAAATAACCTCTAGCTAATTGGTATTATGTTGGAATATTCATATTTAGAAACACTTTCTTGAGAGTTAGGTAATAGGCAAATACAAACATATTGAGAGGATACATCATAATGAGTTATTAACCTGTGATATGGCCTCATTAATAAATGAGATCCTTTTGCAACAGTTCCTGTGAAGGATGATGGCCTGTGCAGAGGATTTCAAACTGTGTTCTGGGAGTACTGTGATCTGCAGAGGAGGCTCAGGTGTGCAGGACGTCAAGTGGGCCAGCCCCTAACCCCTTTCCCCATTTCAACCACAGTGGCTCTGCTGTTAACTGCTACTAGCTTGGGTTCTGCATTTCACTTTGGGCAAAACAAATGATCAGTAACAACAAAATCATTACACAGTTTTTATAAAATGAAAATCACAGTTTAGTGGAAAGAGTGAAAATGTGTACCCAGCAATATCTAATATAGCGCCTACAATAATTAAGAGTCAATTATCGCTCCCTCAGAGCAGGTTTGGATTTGGGAGTAAGGAAGTAATATTTCTTGAAAGCCATGGACTTTCAGTGCACTGAATGAGTCAGACACTGAGCAAGAGCTTTAATTTGTAGGTCCTCTGTCGGGAAGGCATTAGGCCCATTTTATAGGTAACAAAACTGAAGCTTTGAGATTTAAATGATTTGCATAAAATTACATAGCTGCTGAGTATCAGAGCTGGCACTCAATCCAAGGTATCCTTGGACCCTAAGACACTGGGTTCCTGAGGAAGAGGAGGAAGTTATGGATTTAGAGATTAAAGTAAAAATGGGCACCTCGGGACCGTAATTTAAGCTTTGCCTGCTTAGAAATATATATGCCAACCAGCCCTGTTGTGTTTGCTTGAAAATCAACAAAGAAACTGTTCATCTGGTTCATTATCATTTTGTGGGGCCTCTAAGAAGCAGAAATAGGCTGGGCATGGTGGCTGATCCCTGTAATCCCAGCACTTTGAGAGGCCGAGGCAGGCAGATCACTTGAGTTCAAGAGATCAAGACATCAAGACCAGCCTGGTCAACATGCTGAAATCCCATCTCTACTAAAAAAACTGGCCAGTTGTGGTGGTGCACGCCTGTAGCTGCAGCTACTCAGGAGGCTGAGGCACAAGAATCGCTTGAACCTGAGAGGCAGAGGTTGCAATGTGCCAAGGTCGTGACACTACAGTCCAGCCTGGGTGACAGGGTGAGACTTCATCTCAAAAAAAAAAAAAAAAAAAAAGAAATAGCTTAATCTAAGCCAGGCCCCAGAGAAATCTTTCCTGATGATATCTGTGGATATTTTCTTTATTATTATTATTAGTCTTAGAGGTACTATAACAAATTGCTTATAAACAACAGAAATTTATTTCTCACAGTTCTGGAGGCTGGAAGCTCAAGATCGGGGTGCCAGTCTGGTTGGCTTCTGGGGAGGGCCCTCTTCTGGGCTGCAGACTGCCAACTTCTCCTAGTACCCTCATGTGGCTAAAACAGAGATAGCTAGCTCTACGGCTTCTTCTTATAAAGTCACTGATCTCATTCATGAGGGCTCCACCCTCATGATCTAGTAACTCCCAAAGGCCTCACCTCCAAATACCAACACAATGAGATTACAGTGTCAACATATTAATTTGGTTAGACACAAACATTCAGTCTACATTATTATTATCATTGCTAGTTTCCTTTTTTAACTACTGTGCCTGCTGCAAAGAATGTGTTCAGAAAGTATGTAATAGGATGGCTTTAATTTGACATTAGAAATGGAAACTCTAAAGTTATCTAAAAAACTATCTCTGCATACTAATGAGAAGATGTGTCTAGGGTGAATTATTTATTTAAAAACTGTAAAACAACATATATGATTAGGATCCTATCAAAAATTTATATTTACATATGTTTACTATTGCAGGGAAAAAGTTCTTCCATAAACCACACCAAGCATTTAACAGCAGTTATCTTTAAAGATAGGATTACTGAAGATATTCATTTTCTACATTACGCTTTTCTGTGATATTTGAATGTTATATAATATGCACACCAACATCTTTGTAATCAGAACAATAATAAAGATATAAATACTAAATGTCTATGCTAGCATTTGGGTGTTCACTATGCATAGCTTTACCCAGGCTGTTAGCTGAGGAACCTCTAACTGATTGAAATAACTTGCAGGTACAGGAGACCATCAGAATATTTCTTTTTGTACAAGCACAGATGTGAAATATTTTGATGGTATACTTCACTTCAGGCAATTTGATCAGGTTGTTTTTAGTGTGTGTGTGTGTGTGTGTGTGTAGGAGAATGAGTGAACTATCACAAAAATGTTCATATGAGAATGAGATCTGAATATTGGTTATGGAGAATATTTCAAAAATTTGTGGCAGAATAAAAAAACTCTGAGTGAGTTACAATAGCTTACTCCTGTAATCTCAGCACTTTGGGAGGCCGAGACAGGTGGATCACCTGAGGTCAGGAGTTCAAGACCAGTCTGGCCAACATGGTGAAACCCCATCTCTACTAAAAAATTGCAAAAATTAGCTGGGCTGGGCATAGTAGCACACATCTATAATCCCAGCTGCTCAGGAGGCTGGGGCAGGATAATTGCTCGAACCTGGGAGGCGGAGGTTGCAGTGAGACAAGATCATGTCACTGCACTCCAGCCTGGGCGACAGAGCAAGACTCCAACTCAAAAAAAAAAAAAAAAAAAGAATAAAAATATTCTGATAGGCTAGTTTTTAGTGTGACAGATATTGTTTGCAAAAGGTATTTTCATTCACCACAAAGATGCTGTTGGTTTCATGACGAGTTCTCAGTCTTCCTTTCTCCTTACTATGACATTTGCTATTTGCTTTAAAATTATTTTAGAAAAAAAGAGTAAGATATGTGTGTTCTTTGGTTTAAATCCCATTAAAGGAGCAGTTTATTGCCTTCATCAGGAATTCACACCTTCAGGGGTGGTCACAAGTTTTCCCCCAGAAAAGTCACACAGTAGAGATGGCCAGTGTACATGCTCCTCAGTATATTTCAATTAACATCAGGGGCTTTGCATAACAAATATTAGAAATGGCTTTTCATTGGTGACATTGTTGGCCAGTTAATTAACACAATGGATGATTTTTGGGTGAAAATACTGATAGTCAACATTATGAATTGGCTAAAATATTTTATAGATATTGCCCAGAGTGGATCTTTAGGGAAGGTACGTGAGGCCTTGAGCCCTAAATGCTTCTGTGCCCCAAGACTGAAATGCAGAATTTCTGCCAGCCTGATCACTCCTATAAGGTAGCAATCCTTCCTCTCAAAGGCAGCAGGTTTACCTCAAGTGCTTCTTTCATGCAAGGTATTGTTCAGAGCATCTGTTAAAACAGGAAATTGATAATCCCTCAATACATTTTTTGAGAGTAGCTTTCTTCATAATTGTTAGCAGTATAACAGGATAGTAGCTAAAGCTCTCCTACCTTAAATATTTTGGTAGCTACCATTTATCTATCTTATCTATCTATTTATCCACCCATCTATTTATCCATCTATATTTAACAGTTGCACATAACCAAATTGGCTACTAGGTTATTTTTCAACACTCCTATTTCTAAACAAACAAAAATTAAAGCACATATGAAAAGAAGTCATAAGAGAATAAAGGGGATTGGTTGATCTGTGTACATTTGTAGAGGTATAATCCTTCTGTAAATAATGCCAATTTAGAAACCTCGGCAAATTACCCTAACTCAGGGATTGGTCTTGCTTAAGCAATAAACATTTTCTGGAAACACATCTGACTTCTCTCTGAGCTACTTATCCAGATCCACAAACCACTGGATGACTTCAGTTCTTATTTTATCTGATCTCCCTTCATGTGCTATTGCTGACAGTTTCTTTTTTTCCTGTGACTCCACCCTTCTGGTTCTTCTCTCAGCTGCCTGCCTATTCTTTCTCAGTTCCCTTTTTTGGCTCCCTTTCTTAGTTGCTCCCCTAAGTTCTGCTGCTCCCCAGAATTCTATTCTCTGCTCTCTTCCTTTCTCTCTTTGGGTAATCTCATCAATTCAGCGGCCCTAACAGCCTTATTTATATATGGTGTGTTGCTGCATTCCAGATCTCCAGCTATATCCCCAAACCCTCTCCCACACTCCAAACACTTACACAAAACCATTCACTCTGCCTGCGTGCCCTCAAACTCAACTTGCCCCAGACTGAGCTTAGCGTCTTCCCTGGGTTCTTCACCTCCCACATTAATTATGTTCCAAGTAATGCCAATTCTATCCCTTAGTTATTCCTCATCTGTTTCCACACTTCCTCATCCCTAATGCCATAAGCCCTAGTTCAGACACTTACCATCTCTTCACTGGATTATTTTTAAGGACGCTCTCTGCCTCCATCTCACCTCTCTCTCTACTCCAGTCTCCATGCGGTTTTAGCTGAATCTTTAAAGCACACAAAATCATATCTCCCTATTTTGCCTTCAGCCTAAATTCAAACTTTCTGGCCAGGAGGCCGATGGCCCTGCTAGCCTCAATATAGCTATCATCATTTCCATTTTTCTCTGTATAGAATTTCTCCCATACCACACCTCCCACCCTTCCTATAATGTCCAATACCTCTCTAATTAATCTTTGTTCAATGAAAGAATAAATGACAAGACTTATTTTAGTGGATTTAAAAATATATAAAAACCGGCTGCGCGCAGTGGCTCATGCCTGTAATCCCAGCACTTTGGGAGGCCGAGGTGGGCGGATCACGAGGTCAAGAGAATGAGACCATCCTGGCCAACATGGTAAAACCCAATCTGTACTAAAAATACAAAAATTAACCGGGCGGTGGCACACGCCTGTAGTCCCAGCTACTCAGGAGTCTGAGGCAGGAGAATTGCTTGAACCCGGGAGACAGAGGTTGCAGGAGCCGAGGTTGCACCACTGCACTCCAGCCTGGCACCTGGTGACGGAGTGAGACTCTGTCTCGGAAAAAAAAAAAAAAAAAAATCAGAATGAGTGCAAGATGCAGGTAACAGATGATAAAACAGGAACCGAGAACCCACTTGCTTCTCCTCGCCCCATTAGGTATGGACACCTCTCTTCCCTTTTCACCATCCAAAACTGTATGTTTTTGTTGCTTCTTCGTGGAAGCTTATTCAACACTTGAATTTCAAAATTAAGCATGTCTTGTTAAGGGACATTGGATGTGATGTGATAGCATCTTACACATACAAGGATTTTCCCTATATGTGCAAGTCACATATTCAGTTTAACCCCAAATAATGCACAGGCTTCAATTTGTTCTAATCCCAATGTGTGAATCCCTCTCCCCAGGAAGACTATGCTTGAAATCAAGGATTCCTTGGGGGTCTACATGATAATGATGTTTACATAAGGGTTGGGACACAATGGTGTTCTAAAAATATACATTATATTCTAAAGAATCCATATCTTCGTCTTTAGTGACATGGTTGGAAACCTTCAGGTCTACATTATGTAATGCTGTGAGCACAAAAATAATAGATTTCCATATGATTAAGGAGAATAGGCTGATAATTATGGGAAAAGGCAATGGTTAGTCAGAGTATTATGGCAGCTGTGAAAAGAAAACACATAAAACGGATTACCATGACATGAAAGCTGAACAAAATGTAATTCATTCTAATGTGAAAGGCTGTATCTAAAGTCACTTGATGATCTATAGAAAGTACTTTATAAATGTATTTTAAATGCATTGTTGTGAATCAATTTAAAAACTTTTAGTGTCAGTTGTTATTTATATTCAAGATGTCAGAACTTTGGATTTTTACAGAAGTATTTCTCTTTTCTTGGATTACAAAGAAAGAAAATACTGCTGACATGAGAAACAATTTTCTTTTTGAAATAATTGGAGTCACTTTCTATTTGAGGACCTTAAGAAATATAGATGGGTTTCAATAGAAAAAGTTTAGCAATCTAGAAAACTGCAAGAGAGACAGTAAGTAAACACTAAAAGCAAACAAAAAAGAAACTCATGAGTATCCAGCATCAACCTCAGAACTATACAGTGTTAAAGGTGTGTGGTCATTTGCTGATTGAAATTTATTCCTGCTAAAGAAGAAAACTGTTTCCTTTACTTCAGTTTTCATGGAAAATTTTCACCATAAATCATCCAACTTATTTACCTTCTAAAATAAAGTTTCCTTAATCTAAATAAATCTTTATCTGCTGTCTCTGGCCTGTCAGTGTCAACACCAATTATTGTGCTCTTTAGCACACAGGGACAACAGGGAGAGTTACTGAGAAAGCTAAATATCTGCTATTTTTATTCCCTGGATCTGTTGGTTTTCAATGAGGTTATTTGTTCAACTGGTTTATACTTTCTGTGTGCATATTTGCTGTTTTTTTCATTATTCAGGTGTTGGGGGTCACATTTTCCCTGGGGTCAAGATATATTTCTTCAAAGAACTCTCCACCTTTTAGGTTTGGTTATTGCTAATCATCCAGGGGGCTCTATGTCCCCATCCAAATCTCATTTTGTAGCTGTCATAATTCCCATATGTTGGGGAAGGGACCTGGTGGGAGATGATTGAATAATGGGTACAGGTTTTCTAATGCTGTTCTCATGGTAGGGAATGGGTCTCACAAGAGCTGATGGTTTTAAAAATAGGAGTTTCCCTGCACACTCTCTTTGCCTGCTGCCATCCACATAAGATGTGCCTTGCTCCTCCTTGCCTTCTGCCATGATTGTGACGCCTCCCCAGCCATGTGGAACTGTAAGTCCATAAACCTCTTTCTTTTGTAACTTGCCCAGTCTTGGGTATGTCTTTATCAGCAGTGTGAAAACAGACTAATACAGTGTGATTTGCCTAAAGGAGAGGCTTAAAAAGTCTTTATAAGCCAATACCATCAGCTCAGGGCTTACACGTAGCTTTTTTTTTTAAATCTCTTGGAAACTGAGTTCTTTGCTCCATAGTTTATGGCTGGTTTAATTATTAGTTGAACTTTGTGCTTTTTAAATTAATATACTATTTTTCATATGGACATTCCAAAATACCTTATAACATTTTCTTAATGGAAATATTACTGAGTTGTGGAAAATAGAAGAAAGGGAAGTCAATATCACTGATTATCAAGGTTTGATTTTAATGCAAATGAACTCTAGATTCAACCCATTTTTCTATCTATGGTGCATGGTCAATAATTCCAAATGACAGCCAATCCAGGAAGCCTTTCCTTCTACCTAGGCTGGAGTAGTAGCTCCTTGTCTGTGTTCCCGCATCTTCTTCTAATCTGCATAGTTGCCTGTACCACATTTTATTACAATTTTCTGTTTATGTGTGGGCCTCTCCCTTTAGACTGCTGGTTCCTGGAGACTGGAATTGATGCCTCAGCGTCCTGGGACCTATTCCATATAGGTGCTGAGCTATGTCTGGGTGATTAATTAATTCATCAACAGATTACAGGTACACAGAGGTTTAGCAATAGGAAAATAAATTAATACAGAGTAGATCAAGCAGGGAAGGAAGGAGGAGGAGAGAAGAAGACTTACAGTCATATGCATATTCTGCTGATAATGAAAAGTAAACGCAAAGAAAGCTATGCAGCATCACTTGAAGTTAGTAGGGAAAATACATGCAAAAATGCAGTAGAGTGTGAGAAGGGTAAAGGGGATAAGAATGTTTTCCTTGCTCAGTTGGGGTGGAGAAGGGAGTAGATAATAGGGATAAATTAGGCCCATTAAAATATAGAGAGGGCAGGAGATTAATGGTTTCTCCAAAAAGGTGGCAGTCCTGAGCTCATTCTTTAATTAGTGTTTAACAGAGAAAAGAAAATTGGGCAATTAGAAAAATAACAACGACTCGGCAAAAACATTTCCTGTGAAAAAGCTCAGGAAGAAAGGAATATACATTGACTATAAGATCAGTCCTGCATGTTGAAACATTAGGAAATCTGGCATGTTTGCTGAACACTTTTCCATGATCAGAAAAAGAAATATTGTGGATCTGATAAAACATGCCCAAATACTCTTAAGTAAAAAGGCTCATTAGTCTTAGTCTTCACCTTTGGGAATATAGTCAGCCCTCCATACCTGTGAGTTCTACATCCATGGATTCAACCAACTGAGCATTAAAAATTTCAAAAATATATAAATTAAAAGTAACAATAATAAATACAAATAAAAGATAATTCAGTATGACAACTATATAGCATTTACATTGCATTAGATATTTTAATCTAGAGATGATTTAAAGTAAACAAGATGGTGTGTGTAGGTTATGGGTAAATACTACACCATTTTATATCAGGGTCTTAAGCATTCAAGGGTCTTGGAACCAATTCCCCATGAATACTTAGGGATGCTTATATAATCTTTGTTTCTTCCTCAGGTATCATGGCTCCCATTCCAAGACACTGAGAAGGTACAGGGAAAAAAAAAAGCAAGGCTCTCAGGTTGGCAAAAACACTCACTTTGATATGTCCATGTATAGGTTTATATAAAACACAAACACATACATACGCACACTATTCTTATACCAAGTAGTATGATGATTTTCCATGAACTACAGGTATCACTTACACAACACAGCATAATGACAATGAGGAAGGCCACTGACTTAGAAATTAAAGAGCTTGGGTTTGTACTCTAGGTTCATCCCTTCTGGGCCTCATGAACTTAAGCTAGTCATCAAATACCAATTCCGAGTTTGTTTCTCATCTACAGAAATTGAATAACAGAGTCAGAGATGTTGTACATAAAACACCTGATACGTTGTCTGGCATCACGCAAACTACTCAATAAATGCTGATTGTGTTTCTTTCTTTTCTCAAGGGTCAACATGGGAAAGTGACGCTGATCAAATTTTTTTCTGCAGCATTCCTACTCTCCCAAACGGTTCACAGCCACGGATAGTGAACTGGCTGTTGAGTTATTTAAAACATTCAAAAGTCTCCAGGAATCTAAGGGTGTTGGCTTTCCGGCTGTATCTAAGGGAAGTCACAAACATAGGTGCCTAGGAGAGAGGTCAGGTGAGCTTCTGGTGGAACCTCCTGCCCTCTGCTATTCTTGAGAGAACAGCATATGCTCAGATCTCACACACTTCCCGGTTCCACTTTGGTTTCACTTTTTCTAAGTAGGTCAGGAGCTAATAGCCCTTTCTCCTTTATGATGGCATACCTGTCTTCTGAAAGCCCATCTAAGTACATTTAACCTGCATTTACTATCCTGACCAGCACTTTGTCCCAGGAAGGACCGAGGCTAAATTAACACCCATCTTGCGCTTCCACGGAGCTAACCATGATGATACCTAAGATTGGTCAGCAAGGTGGTTCAATCTACTTTGAATTCTTCAAATATTTTTCTCTGCCTTTCTCCTTCGAAATACACTGCCTCATTCTGGCTCTCACCTCCGATGTGCTACTACTGCTCAGGCATTAATCTGGACAAACTGTTTATTATAGCAGACTTATTAACAGTTTATTACCCTCAGGATGATTTACATTTCTTTTGGCTGAAAAATTCAAGACAGAGATAATCTTAGAAATGGTGGTTATACTGCCATATTAACAAGAATGTGTCATGGCACAGAAAATCATAAAGACTCTGAAAACCCTGCAGGTCTTAACTCTCTTCGATTTCAAGGATCATGTCTTCAAGTTGCTAGCCACATGGCTAGAACAGACAATTGAAAATATATAGCAGTGATTGCCTTGACTTTTCTAAATTAAAGAGTTTAGCACCGTTCCTATCAACTATGTACTGCAGTTCTTTTCTCTTTTTTTTTTTTTGAGACGGAGTCTAGCTCTGTCTCCCAGGCTAGACTGCAATGGCTCACTACAACCTCCGTCTCCCAGGTTCCAGTGATTCTCCTGCCTCAGCCTCCCGAGTAGCTGGGATTACAGACATGCACCACCACACCCAGCTAATTTTTGTATTTTTAGTAGAGATGGGGCTTCACTATGTTGGCCAGGCTGGTCTTGAACTCCTGATCTTGTGATCTGCTCGCCTTGGCCTCCCAAAGTGCTGGGATTATAGGCATGAGCCCCCATACCCGGCTCTATGTACTGCAGTTCTAAAGGACAGTTCCACTCATTGAAGGAAAACAAAACAAAACAAAACAAAACAAAACAAAACTCACATTGTCACATTGGGCATATGAGAAATAAATCAGTAAACACAATAATGAGCAATGACATCATGGGCAATAAGCCTCATGGATATAGTCAGCATAAATCCTCTTCCAAGCACTTTGGGATGGGGTCATAAAATTAGGAAATTCAGCAATGAACAGTATTTCATATTTCAACTTCAGGAGGGAATATACTGTTCTGTCTTGTGGCATTTCACTTGCAAATTTGATTCTAATTTGATTGGTTAAAAACAGACTCACACATTGAACATTGAAGAGCACACTTAAAAAATCAGACTAACTGGCAATCTCATAAACTGAAAAGAGGTGAATATTATGGTTTATTAAGCATAGGTTAGATGTATCCAACAAAGACACAGTCCCTAGATAATAATGCTTTATATTTTATGAGCACTTAGCTTTCACTCCTTTCACTAATTTAGCCGCATTGATAGTAATTTCTTTCACCTTCTTATAGACATTATTGTCCAGAATTTAATCACTTTGAAAGCAATCTCCTTTCTGTAGTCCCATGTTCCTATAAATCTGAAAGAACAAAGACCTCAAACAAGGGTAAGAGCAGAAGACATCCATGATGTAACTGGCGAGCTCACTTCCTGAGGCGTCTTTAGGTGCTCTGGTGTCATACTTGAATTTTAACAATGGTGACTTTATCATGGACTACCAGCTCCTCCTCCATTGGAATTTATTGTTTTTAGCCAGATTTTTTCATGTGCATGAGGGTTGATAAGAAACCCCAAACTCTGGGTTCTAAAGCATCAATCCTTTTCTAAATGTTTTCTTATATTGTGAGTCCTGCTAGTATTTCAGAGTGACTATTGCCACAGTCATAAATCGTCAGTGGGTAGGATACATGTAGAAGTGGGATGGACAGAAGTCTATTCACATTAG
This sequence comes from Cheracebus regulus, assembly GCA_963574635.1. NCBI lineage: Eukaryota > Metazoa > Chordata > Mammalia > Primates > Pitheciidae > Cheracebus > Cheracebus regulus. The sequence goes on from CAUYQU010011901.1 coordinate 63,201, forward strand.
AGGCTGGGAACTTATTTTCTCTCAATCTCTAGGCCAAATAATTTAGGTAGTAGCTCCCCCTCAAGTAGAAAATGTTAGGGCACTGCCTAACTAAACAAATGTTGGCACATCTCTAGGATACAAAAAACAAGTATGTATACTAGCTTATGACTCAATTACTAAGACTTGTCTACATTAAGATAATTCCATGTCAGAGTGAGAGATTGGAGGTGAGCCTGATTGGACAGAGTAGGGCTGATGCACACATCAAGAGTCAGGCTGGTACTTGTTGATGGCTCCATAGTAGATATCAGCAGGGAGGATGGAGAAGTTTGGGCAGTAGAAAATGAATGTTCTGGGAGAGCACAGGCTTGAGAGTCAAACAAATTCAGAATATAATTCTGGCTTTATCATGACTGGTTTTAAGACTTGACACAAATCACTATATGTTTATCATCTCCATTCTTGTAAGATGGGAATCATAACATCTGCCTTATATTGAGACTGTAAGGATTTGAGATAATTCATGCTGATTTCTTGGTACATAAGATTTGACTGCATGGCTGGGTACAGTGGCTCACACTTGTAATTCCAGCACTTTGGGAAGACAAGATGGGTGGATCATGAGGTCAGGAGTTTGAGACCAGCCTGGCCAATATGGTGAAACCCCATCTCTACTAAAAATATAAAAATTACAGGTGGCACACGCCTGTAGTCCCAGCTGCTTGGGAGGCTGAGGCAGAAGAATCACTTGAACCCAGGAGGTGGAGGTTGCAGTGAGCTGAGATCATGCCATTGTACTCCAGCTTGAGTGACAGAGTGAGACTCCATCTCAAGAAAAAAAAAAAAAGATTTGACTGCAGTAAATAATCATTATTCTTAGGAGAGTAGTGAAAAAAGTGATACATTATAATCCAAGCAGATCATCTGTTCATTTAATCATTTAAACATGAAGTCCACAAACCAACCTACTCTACAGGTGAGGCAATTTGCTAAGATTTGGGTATCCAGTGGTGAACAATAAGAGTCTGGACCCTGCCTTCCAAGATCCTACTGTCTAAACAGCCATTAAGCAAGAAAGACACACATAAATAGTTGATTACAGACTGTAATAAGTGCCTGAATAGAGATCTCAGTGGGAAAATAAGAGAGTAGCAATGAAATAACATATTCACAGAGACCTGAAAGATGAGTATGTATTACCTTTAGAGCTTAGAGGGGAAAGGATGCTAGAGATGGAAAATAGTGTGTGTGTAGGATATACAGAAAGAAAAAGGACAGTGGGTTTAAAGATTAAAAGCAGCCAGTGAATAAGAGACAGGATGGCTTTGGAGGATTGGGCACAGGCAAGATTATGCAGGGACTTCAAGAATCATTTCTTGTTAAAGAACTGTTTAATGCACTGGAAAGCCACTGGAGTATTTTTGAGCAGAGATGCTGCATGATTTAATTGACTTTTTAAAGTGATCTTTCCAGAAGCTGGATTGTGTATTGGGGCGGCTGGCAAACAAGAAAACAGAAGATTATTGTAGTAGTTCAGAGAGATGGCAATGAGTTGGCCCAAAGTGTAGCAAGTGGCTTCAGAGAAGACCAGGAAGAAGTAATCACTGGCCATTCCAGCAGCTGGGTAAAACTTTTCAGCAGGAAACTCAAAATTAGCTAATAAAAAGGGAAATCAAAGTAGAAGATAGCAAGCATTTAAGGTTGTTGAAAACTGGCAATAGTACCACTGCTGAGTTGGTGTGGGTAAAGCAAAATAAGAATTCATTTTCTATAAAATCAGTGTAGTGCCAAGAGATTAAAATAGGGCCTTGGCTGTGACATGCAAGTTTCTGTAACTGTCGATAAGGTAGGGCATGGACTCTGAAAGTTACTAGGTAGAGGCACGATGTCACAGGAAATAGCATGGTTTGCCCATGTTTACCGAATCTGAAATGATGGCCATCAATTCACTTAATATCTTATAACTAGAAATAGGGTCAGTCTTAGACACTAGGAAGAGCTGGACTAACAGCTGAAAGCTATGAGACCCAACCTCAGGACCCAGCTGTCCCCAGGCAGCAACAAAGGATGATTGTTGTTCTTTATTAACTTAATTTGGGTATATGTTTTCTACAGTCTCTCAGTCAGAAAAATCTTTAATTACATGCATTTTACAAAAAAAAAAGATGTTAGGTCAGGTAAAAGGACACATTCAAAGACATAATTTCACTACCCTGCCACATAAGCAAAATATCACTTATCTTTTTTCAGTATAATGGTGTTTTTCATTTACTGTTTGATAGGGACGCAAATCCACGTTCTCAGGACTATAGAGAGCTCTGTGTATTAAAAGATGTGGACCTTGTCTTCTATACAGTTTGGTTGGTGACCTGTGATTCCCAAAGCAACACTACTTCTCCATTTCCTGGCCTCAAATGATCTCCTGCCTCACCTTCCAAAGTTCTGGGATTACAGATGAGAGCTCCTGCATCTGGCATATGCATCACCAAGTGGCTAGCAAAATATGAGCAATGTCTTTCTTTCATGTCATTCCATGAATATGAGGAAGCAAAAACACATAGGTTTTCTACTTGTTTGTTTGTTTTCTAAAGCAGAAGTCTTTCTGGATTGTTTTGCATTTTTAATGTCCTAAATCATATTGCTTTTATTCTAAAAAGAGATGTTTGGGCTTTCCACCATGGGCTTAGAAGAACCATTAAATCTGATTGTCTCTAGAAGTCATTAAAGGTCAATCAGAAGGACTAAGGATTATGCTTAGACTAAGGACTAAGATTGCAAACTTGGACTCAGTTTATCAGAATAAACAGTTCTATTCTTGCTCACATGGAATTGTTTATATTACCTTTCAAATATGTTAAATCAAGATTCACAAACCAAAGTATCATATGAATATGTTCTCTGTGCTGTTTGATTTTTTTCCCCGGGCATGAAAATCAAATTTACAATGCTAATATTTCTCCAGAAATGTTCTGAGTGGTACACTTTTCTTCAAATAGGCAACAGATTTGTCTGTCTGTAAACATGCTTATAGTTCTATTGGAGTAGAGAAAAGAAGCAGGCATTCAGAATTCAATATATGGACTATAAAACCAAGAGAACACTCATACATTAGAAAGCTGTCATCAAGAACACTCAACTGTTCCTTTACATAATTGAGTTCAACAAACATTTACTAAGAGTCTTTAAGTAAAGGTCCGCTAGTTGCTGCAAGGAATGAAAACTAGATAAAGCTCTTGTTCTCAAGGAAATTAAAATATACAAAGCAAACTAAATTATAGATTTTCTTCATTAAAGCCATTATTAGGCAGCAGAAGGAAGAAACAGGTTTGAATTTATGTTTGAATTTGAATTCTGAATATTGCTTGCTCTTCAAAGCAGGAATCTAAAGTCAAATAATGTATGTGTGTATATATACACACATACACACACATACATAAATGTATGTACACACACATAAACGCAGATGTATATAGCCCAATTTGTCAATTGCCAAGTATATATTAATAGAATTAATTTATATAATTAATATTAAGTATATATAGTAAAGCATGGGTATTTTTCCTCAAATAAATAAAAGATTGCCTGTCTTCTCAAGAGTATAATAGAACTTGTTATTACCTAATCTTTTTTTACTACCTAGAGATATTTGCCTGGTCTGGTTTTAAGCTGTAATATAAACCTACACAGACATCGAGTCACACACCCACCCACCTCTCCCTAGCCCCCATGAACCTCCATGCACCTCCATACCTTAGCGTGGGAAAAAAAAAAACTATCACATCATGCAAAACATAATTTTGAAGTTAAAGTATGCTAAACTTGTCTCAAATTGAAAACATCCTGAAGCACTGCTAAACTTTAAATAGTTGCCCTAAGAACAACATCTCTAATTAATTTCTCTGTATTTAAAAATGGTGATGTCCTGCCTTTACCATCCATGGTATCATTGTTCTCTGGGTATGATGGTGTAAGGCTTCCTAATCTGAAGCATCAGCAGGTGCAGGGAGTATCTCCTGATGTATGCCACCTTTAATAATTTAGTATGTTGACTTATACTTTCCACACGAGTAGTCTGTGGAGTTCGTTCCCATGTGAGGCCCCTCAGAATTGGGCCTCGCCATATGGTGAGCTTGAGCCCGGACACAGTTTCCTGTTAGAGGCAGTCGAGCTATGGGAAAGTAGGAACTGCAGATAAAGGAATTATAAAAAGAACTTTGAGAGACTGTGATATGACCTGCATGTGGTCTGACAGGACAATGTGTCCAGTTTCTGTATCTAATTTATGACTTTGTTTACCTGCTATTGGGTCCTGTGCCCGTTCTTGTGACTGTGCAAATATAATAGGTTTCTGCCTCTCTGGTGCCTTGCAAAGGTCAGTAACTTTTAACTATAGGTTTTCCCACCCCGATACTAAGACCCACCTGTGTGACTTGCTTGTACCTGATTATGTATCTGATTTTACTATTTTTCTTATGTGCTGCTTTCATGTATAAGATTAATGGTATCTGCTGCCTGAGCTTGTATCCCAAGGACTTTCTGTTCCCATTCCTGTATAAGACAATGGTGTTTGTTTCTGTAATTACTATGGTATTTGTTTCTGTAGTTACTGTAGGCAAAAGATATATATACTAACTATGTGCACAATAAAGTTGCTGTTTAGGCATTGCTGTTTAAGCTTTGCTTACTCAGTCCTCCAGACCCCGCTTGTCTGTCTTCTCTTTTTTCTGCACACTCCCCTATTCAGGTTGGGACCCTCTTGCTGGCCAAGAGTCCCTGGCAGACGTGCCAGCCTCTCGGGAAGCCAGATTGAAGAGATCCTTTACATCATTTGTTAGTTGTATTCCTAAGTATTTTATTCTCCTTGCAGAAATTGTAAATGGCAGTTTGTTCTTTATTTGGCTCTCTTTAAGTCTGTTATTGGTGTATAGGAATGCTTGTGATTTCTGCAAATTGATTTTGTATCCTGAGACTTTGCTGAAGTTGCTTATCAGTTTCAGAAGATTTTGGTCTGAGATGATGGGATCTTCTAAATATACAATCATGTCGTCTGCAAATAGAGACAATTTGACTTCCTCCTTTCCTGATTAAATACTCTTTATTTTTTTTTCTTGCCTGATTGCTCTGGCTAGAACTTCCAATACTATATTGAATAGGAGTGGTGAGAGAGGGCATCCTTGTCTAGTGCCAGATTTCAAAGAGAATGCTTCCAGTTTTTGCCCATTCAGTCTAATATTGGCTGTGGGTTTGTCATAAAAAGCTTTTGTTATTTTGAGATATGTTCTGTCAATACCTAGTTTCTTGAGAGTTTTTAGCATAAAGGGCTGTTGAATTTTATTGAAGGCCTTCTTTGCATCAGTTGAGATAATCTTGTGGTTTTTGTCTTTGGTTCTGTTTATATGGTGAATTACGTTTATAGACTTGCATATGTTGAACCAGCCTTGCATTCCCGGGATGAAGCCTACTTGATCATGATGGATAAGCTTTTTCATGTGCTGTTGCAATCATTTTGCCAGTATATTATTGAAGATTTTTGCATCTATGTTCATCGTGGATATTGGCCTGAAGTTTTCTTTTCTTGTTGAGTCTCTGCTGGGTTTTAGTATCAAGGTGATGTTGGTCTCATAAAATGATTTAGGAAGGATTCCTTCTTTTTGGATTGTGTGGAATAGTTTCAGAAGGATTGATACCAGCTCCTCTTTTTATGTCTGGTAGAATTCAGCTGTGAACCCAGCTAGACCTGGGCTTCTTTTGGTTGGTAGGCTATTAATTGCCGCCTCAAATGCAGCCCTTGTTATTGGTCTATTCAGGGTTTCCATTTCTTCTTGATTTAGGCTTGAGAGGGTGCAAGTGTCCAGGAATTTATCCATTTCTTCCAGGTTTACTGGTTTATGTGCATAGAGTTGTTTGTAGTAATCTCTGATGGCAGTTTGTATTTCTGTGGAATCTGAGGTGATAACCCTTTATCGTTTTTTATTGCATCTATATGATTATTCTCTCTTTTCTTTTTTATTAATATGGCTAGTGGTCTATTTTGTTGATCAAAGAACCAGCTCCTAGATTTATTGACTTTTTGAAGGGTTTTTTTTGTGTGTCTCTATCTCCTTCAGTTCTGCTTTGATCTTAGTTATTTGTTGTCTTCTGCTAGCTTTTGAGTTTTTTTGCTCCTCTAACTCTTTCAATTTTGATGATAGGGTGTCAATTTTAGATCTTTCCTTGCTTCTCATTTGGGCATTTATTGCTATAAATTTTCCTCTAGACACTGCTTTAAATGTGTCCCAGAGATTTTGGTATGTTGTGTCTTAATTCTCATTGGTTTCAAAGAACATCTTTATTCATGCCTTCATTTCGTTGTTTATCCAGTCAACATTCAAGAGCCAATTGCTCAGCTTCCATTAAGTTGTGTGGTTCTGAGTTAGTTTCTGAATCCTGAGTTCTAGTTTGATTGCACTATGGTCTGAGAGTCTGTTTGTTATGATTTCCATTCTTTTGCATTTGCTGAGGAGTGATTTACTTCCAATTATGTGGTCAATTTTAGAGTAGGTATGATGTGGTGCTGAGAAGAATGTATATTCTGTGGATTTGAGGTGGAGAGTTCTGTAAATATCTATTAGGTTTGTTTGGTCCAGATCTGAGTTCAAGTCCTGGATATCCCTGTTAATGTTCTGTCTCGTTGATCTGTCTTATATCGACAGTGGAGTGTTAAAGTCTCCCACTATTATTGTGTGGGAGTCTAAGTCTCTTTGTAGGTCATTAAGAACTTGCTTTATGTGTCTGGGTGCTCCTGTATTGCGTGCGTATATATTTAGGATCATTAACTCTTCTTGTTGTATTGATCCTTTTACCATTATGTAATGTCCTTCTTTATCTCTTTTGATCTTTGTTGGTTTAAAGTCTATTTTATCAGAAACTAGGATGGCAACTCGTGCTTTTTTTTGCTCTCCATTTGCTTGGTAAATCTTCCTCCATCCCTTTATTTTGAGCTTATGCATATCCTTACATGTAAGATGGGTTTCCTGGATACAGCACACCATATCCAGTAATATGGGTTTTGACTTTTTATCCAATTTATCAGTCTGTGTTTGATTGGGGCATTTAGCCAATTTACATTTAAGGTTAATATTGTTATGTGTGAATTTGATCCTACCATTTTGATGCTAGCTGGTTGTTTTGCCCATTAGTTGACGCAGTTTCTTCATTGTGTTGATGCTCTTTACAATTTGGTACATTTTTGGAGTGGCTGGTACTGGTTGTTCCTTTCTATGTTTAGTGCTTCTTTCAGGAGCTCCTGTAAGTAAGGCCTGGTGGTGACAAAATCTCTCAACAATTACTTGTTCATAAAGAATTTTATTTCTCCTTTGCTTATGAATCTTAGTTTGGCTGGATATGAAATTCCAGGTTGTAAGTTCTTTTCTTTAAGAATGTTGAATATTGGCCCCCACTCTCTTCTGGCTTGTAGGATTTCTGCTGAGAGATCCACTGTGAGTCTGATGGGCTTCCCTTTGTGGATAACCTGACCTTTCTCTCTGGCTCCCCTTAGCATTTTTTCCTTCATTTCAACCCTGGTGAATCTGACGATTATGTGCCTTGGGGTTGCTCTTCTTGAGGAATATCTTTGTGGTGTTCTCTGTATTTCCTGGACTTGAATATTGGCCTGCCTTGCAAGGTAGGGGAAATTCTCCTGGATAATATCCTGAAGAGTGTTTTCCAGCTTGGATTCATTCTCTCCATCACATTCAGGTACACCTATCAAACGTAGATTAGGTCTTTTCACTTAATCCCATATTTCTTGGAGGTTTTGTTCATTTCTTTTTACTCTTTTTTCTCTAATCTTGGCTTCTCATTTTATTTCATTGAGTTGATCTTCAATCTCTGATATCCTTTCTTCTGCTTGGTCGATTTGGCTATTGAAACTTGAGTATGCTTCCCAAAGTTCTCAAGTTGTTTTTCAGCTCCGTCAATTCATTTATATTTTTCTCTAAGCTGTTTATTCTCATTAGAATTTCATCAAACCAATGAGAACACATGGACACAGGGAGGGGAGCACTATACGCTGGGGTGTGTTGGGGGGAAATAGGGGAGGGACAGTGCGGGGTGGGGAGTTGGGGGGAGATAGCATGGGGAGAAATGGCAGATATAGGTGAAGGGGAG
>CAUYQU010011903.1:0-14054 GCA_963574635.1 Cheracebus regulus
TAGAGATGGGGTTTCACCATGTTGGCCAGGCTGATCTCTAACTCCTGACCTCAAGTGATCCGCCCACCTCTACCTCCCAAAGTGCTGTTTTTATCTCTCTTCTTTTTTTTTTCTTTGAGACAGGGTCTCACTCTGTCACCCAGGCTTGAGTGCAGTGGTGTGATCACGGCTACATGTGTTTATTCTTAAACAATATAGTACTTAATATTTCCTTGTTTTGAATTTCATGTAAGTAAAATCATATGTATTCAACTAGCTTTTTTCATTTATCATGTTTTTGAGTGTAGTAATTTGTTTTCACTGCTTTATATATTATTGTATAAATATATGACAATTTATCCATTCTAGTATTAATGAACATTTGGGTTGTTTGTTGTTATTACAGTGTTCCTGCAAGTAATCTTGTACATTTCTCCTGATACACAAGAGTTTCTTTCTTTCTTTTTTTTTTTTTTTTTAAGATGAGGTTTCACCATGATGGCCAGGCTGGTCTTGAACTCCTGACCTCAGGTGATCCACCCATCTGGGCCTCCCAAAATGCTGGGATTACAGGTGTGAGCCACCTCGCCCAGCCAGTTTCATAGATCTTTAGACAGATCCCCAGTAATGGAATTGCTAGATGATAGGGTATATGCACGTTCTCTGGGTAATACCATGTTGTTTTCCTAAGTTGTTTCCCAGTAAAGTTTTTTGATATTATTCTTGCACATCACACGTTAAATTGATTCCTTGATACTTTATGTTTGTTGTTGCTATTCTAAGTGATATCTGTAGATGGTTTATAGAAATGCATTTAACTATTGTAAATTGATGAATTGCTGGAGTAAGAGATTGTCCAGCAACCTCTTTAAATTTTTTTTAGGACAAACATGTTATCTGAAAATCATGAGAATTTTGTTTTTTTTTTTAATGACTTAGGTATATTTTTTCTTGCTCTCTCCACTGGAAACAGGGTCTTGCTTAGACTGGTCTCAAACTCCTGGGCTCAAGTGATCATCCCACGTCAGCCTCCTGAATAGCTGGGATTACAGGCACATGCCACAGCACCTGACTTCATAAAGCTTTCTTTGTCAAGTTTTTTGAACTTAAAAAAAAAAAAAACCTGAATGGTTGAATTTCTCCAGATACTTTTTAACTGCATCTATAGACATTTTCTTATTTTTCTTCTTTAAGTTTCTTATTATCCGAATAGATTTTCTAATATTGAACCAATTGTGCATTCCTGGTATTAAATCCAACTTGATCATGATGTAGTATCATTATTATATATTGCCGGATTTGGTTTGCTAATAAATAACATGGTTTTTCTGTTTTGGTATGAAAATTAGACTATCCTTACAAAATGAATTAGGAGGTGCTTCTTTTCCTATTCTTCTGTTTTTATTTCTGTAAAATTAGAATGATTCCTTAAAAGTTCGGTAGAACTTGCCTGTACAAGTCTGGACCCGGGTGGTTTTTTGATTTTCGTATGTGTTTGGTTTTTTGTTGAGACATGTTAAGCTGATTCAAAATTGTTTTTAAAATGGTTATATGACTATATATACCTTAGAAATGCCTTCTCAAATCTCCTTCAAGAGTTGAGTACATGTCTTAATTTTGTGATGATTGTTCTTTTCAGACTCTTCTCCCTTCTTATTCTTTACGTTTATCGAAGTATTATATACATACGACTGTTCCTACTTTAAATTTCTTCTTGGTAATTATACTTTTCTTGGCATTTATTCATCTCATTTCTACACTTACTGGAGTATTGTATTTTCTTATCTCTTTTAATCTTATTTTGAAATATCCATTTAAACGTATGTAAGACATAAGCACTGTTTATGGCCAGGCACGGTGGCTCATGCCTGTAATCCCAGCAGTTCGGAAGGCCAAGGTGGGCAGATCACTTGAAGTCAGGAGTTCATAAGTACCCTGGCCAACATGGTGAAATCCTGTCTCTACTAAAAATACTAAAATTAGCTGAGCATGGTGATGCACACCTGGAATCCCAGCTACTCCAGAGGCTGAGGCATGAGAATCACTTGAATCCAGGAGGTGGAGGCTGGAGTGAGCTGAGATAATGCCACTGCACTGTAGCCTGGGCGACGGAGTGAGACTGTGTCTCCAAAAAAAAAAAAAAAAAAAGTACTGTTTACAGAATAAGTTAAATATGTGTAATCACTGTGCAAATTGCAAAATAGAGCATTGCTAGTACCTTAGGAATGTCTTTTCAAATCTCCTTCAAGAGTAGAGTATGTGTCTTAATTTTGTGATAATTGTTTTCAGACTCTTCTCCTTATTCTTTTATTGAAGTATAATATGCATAAAGAAAAGTGGCCAAGTATGGTTGGTGGCTCACACCTGTAATGTCAACACTTTAGGAGACTGAGGTGGGAGGATCACTTGAGCCTAGGAGTTTAAGACCAGCCTGGGCTGATTATACACGTGAGCCACCTTGCCCTGCTGGGTATATACGTAGTAGCAGAATGCTGTATAACGGTTTGTGCATAGGTTCTACTTTAGTGGATGTTGCCAAACAGTTTTCCAAAGTATAAAATGTTTCCTTTAGCAGTGTATTAGAGTTCAGACCAGTGTATAGTCTCAGCGACAGTATCATTTTTAGCTTCTCTAGTGGGCATGAAGTGGGATGTATTGTCAATTTTGTTTGCATTTCTTTGATGATTTTAGCTCTTTTTAGGTGGTTAACTCTTTTTTGTATGTTTATGAGACATTTGGCTATCTTGTGAAGTATTTAAAAGTTATTTTGCAAATTTTCTGTTAAGATTTTTGTTTCATTAAATTATAGGAGGTCTTTGTAGATTTTGACGAGTCTTTTTTTAGATTCATGTGCTGCAGATATTTTTTCCATTCTGAGAGTTAACTTTTCTTGCCGCCACCTGACCCCCACCTGACGGAGTCTTGCTCTGCTGCCCAGGTTGGAGTGTAGTGTCAGGATCTCAGCTTACTGCAACCTCTGCTTCCTGAGTTCAAGCAGTCTTCCTGCCTGAGCCTCTTGAGTAGCTGAGATTACAGGCGTGAGCCACCACACTTGCCTATTTGTGTGTGTGTGTGTTTTTAGTAGAGATGGGGTTTCACTGTGTTGGCCAGGCTGGTCTCTCGAACTCCTAACGTTGTGATCTGCCCACGTTGGCCTCCCAAGGTGCTGGAATTACAGGGGATTACAAGTGTGAGCCACTGCACCCGGCCAAGTTATTTATATATATATGTGTGTGTGTATTTTTTTTTTTTTTTTTTGGGATGATCTCACTTTGTCACCCAGGCTTGAATGCAGTGGCATTATCTCAGCTCATTGCATTCCTACCTCCCAGGTTCAAGTGATTCTCCTGCCTCGGCCTCCCAGTTAGCTGGGATTACAGGCATAAACTACCAAGACCTGCTAATTTTTCTTTCTTTCTTTTTTTTTTTTTTTTTTTGGCAGAGCTGGGCATGACTTTTTTTTTTTTTTTTTTTTTTTTTTTGCTAATTTTTGTATTTTAAGTAGAGACGAGTTTCACCATGTTGGCCAGGCTGGTCTTGAACTCCTGACCTCAGGTAATCCACCTTGCTTGGCCTCCCAGAGTGCTGGGATTACAGGCCTGAGCCACTGTGCCCAGCCCTTTTTCATAATCTTAATGGAATCTTTGATTCTCTTTTATAGATGTCAGTTCTTTGATGGATTTAATCATTTTGTCATCTAATTCCGGAGCATATTAATTATAGCTGTTATTTTATTTTTTGAGGTAGAGTCTCACTCTTTGCAACCTCCACCTCCCAGGTTCAAGCGATTGTCATGCCTGAGCCACTTGAGTAGTTGGGATTACAGGCAAGCGCCACCATGCCCGGCTAATTTTTAGTATTTTTAGTAGAGATGGGGTTTTGCCATGTTAACCAGGCTGGTCTCAAACTCCTGGCCTCAAGTGATCTGCCTACCTCGGCTGTCCAAAGTGCTGGGATTACAGGTGTGAGCCACCGCGCCTGACAATCACAACTATTTTATTTTATTTTATTTTATTTATTTTTTTCTGAGACAGAGTCTCAGTCCGTCGCCAGGTGCCAGGCTAGAGTGCAGTGGCGCGATCTCTGCTCACTGCAACCTCCGCCTCCCAGGTTCAAGCAATTCTCCTGCCTCAGCCTCCCAAGTAGCTGGGACTACAGGTGCATGCCACCACACCCAGCTAATTTTTGTATTTTTAGTAGAGAAGGGGTTTCACCATGTTGACCAGGATGGTCCCGATCTCTTGAACTCGTGATCCACCCACCTCGGCCTCCCAAAGTGCTGGGATTACAGGCATGAGCCACTGTGCCCAGCCTGCAACTGTTTTATTTTTATTTATTTATTTATTTTTTGAAAGGGTGTCTTGCTGTGTCTCCCAGGCTTGAGTGCAGTGGTGCAATCTTGGCTCACTACAGCCTCCACCTCCTGGGTTCAAGCAGTTCTCCTGCCTCAGCCTCCTGAGTAGCTGGGACTACAGGCACATACCACCACACCTAGCTAATGTTGTATTTTTAGTAGAGACAGGATTTTTTAAATAGAGACAGGCCAGGCGGGTCTCAAACTCCTGACCTTAAGTGATTCACTTGTTTTGGCCTCCCAAAGTGCTGAGATTATAGATGTGAGCCACCGTGCCTGGTAATACAGCTTTTTTTTTTTTTTTTTTTTTTTTTTTTGAGATGGAGTCTCATTCTTGTTGTCTAGGCTGAAGTGCAGTGGCACAATCTCAGTTCACTGCAACCTCTTCCTCCTGGGTTCAAGCGATTCTCCTGCCCCAGCCTCCAGAGTAGCTGGGATCATAGGTGCCTGCCACCATGCTCAGCAACTTTTTGTGTTTGTCATAGAGAAGGGGTTTCGTCATGTTGGCCAGGCTGTTATGGAACTCCTGACCTCGGGTGATCGATCCATCCACCTCAGCCTCCGAAAGTGCTGGGAATCACAGGCAAGAGCCACCGTGCTTGGACCAATTACAGCTATTTTAAAGACCATCTTCATCCAAAGCTACTTTGCTTGCAAAAACAAAAATAAAAAAAAATAAAGACCATCTTCAGTAACTAGTAACTGGTCACTGTGGATTTGTTTCTGTTGTCTCTTTTTTCTTGTTTCTCTTTCCTTGTATGCTTCATAATATTCAAGTAAATGCTGGATACTGTGTATGAAAATTGTAGATGCCCTAGGTGACATTTTTCTCCAGAGAGAGTTTGCCATACTCACTGATACGCAGATACAGTGGTGACAGATAACCATAATTCAGTTAGAGAATGAGCTGATTTGAGGCTTGGTTGCAGTTTTTGTATGGCTTTGTAACCCTCTGATTTTTCTTCCCCTTCACTTGTAGAAGTGTAGCTGTCCATGGATTCTGAGAACCTGAGGTGTTTATGTTTACTAAGGCTCTTAAACCCCTGATTGATCTTCAGGTACTATTTTTGTCTCCTTAGCACCATGAGACTGCAAGAAATTATCTTCCTCTTTTCAGTAGCTTTTTGCTTAAAGCCTTGCCTACAGTTTTTGGGTGTGCTGAATTTGGCAGGGTCTTTCTTAACTTCTAGGTTTCTAAATTACTGAAAACAAATTGAGAGCATTTTATTATATTATTATTATTATTTTTTTTATTTTTCATTCTGCAAGCAGAATATTATATTATTCTTACACTAATCTTCCTGGCCAGACTTACATTCTTTTAGTGATTGTATCCCCTGTAACCTAGAATTTTGCAGCTGACTTACAGACTGTCTTCATGTAGTTCACTGGTTCTCTAACATGGAGATACTATAGAAACTAGAACAGTAGAAGGGAAGTTGGACAGATAACTTCTGTTTTTTCTGTATGCCCTCAGAGTTATTTGTATCCACAAATTGCCCATTTCAGGTGATTGTGAATTTTCTCTAGCAGTATTCCTTTTAGATTTGGAATTTCCAAAGGTGAGAGAAATTTAGATTTCCAGGCATAAGTCGTCATCTTAGGAAATTGTTTATGAGGATTAATTCAGTGAATGTTCAGTGGCTATCACAACATGAAAACAAATACTATATTATGGGGAAAGAGAATACAAGATTAGTAAGATGTGGTGCTGGTCTGTAGAGTCGTTACATCAGCTCCCTACATCTGATCAGCAGTAGCCTCTGTAGGTACTCTGTGTTTGTCATACATTTGGAGCTGTAGTTGGATACTCTTCTGCTCTGGCGGGCTTCTTGAAAGCCTGGGTTTCTCTTTCGGCGCCCTCCCCTCCCTTCATTGCTGTGGCTTCCTGATTCCTTTCAGAAGGGCCCCAGATGCCACAGTAGCCCTAAGGTCTACCAGTTCAGATGAAATTGAAATAAGGAAAAAGAAAATGGAGGGGTGTTTGGTAGGAGTAGAGAGACTATTTGTGTGGAAGGTGACAGACTTGCTCCTTTGCTTACATATACAAGAGTTAATCTGTGGTTGGGTAGGTACTTTGATATCATTGGAATAAAGATAGCATGTGAAAACAGAATAATTATGAAAATGTCTTTTATATAGCACTTTGTACTTTTTAAATTGCTTTCACTGCTGTCACATCAAACCTCTTCATACTTCTGTAGGTCAGATAAGGCACAATTATTTCTCTGTATGCAGATAGGTAAACAGACTTAGGCAGGGATAGTGACCTGCCTGCAGGTCTAAAGGTCTAACAGCATTTGAGTGGTAATTAGATCTAAAATGGAGGAATTTTTATTTGAGAAGTTTAGCAGTGAGAGTCAAAGTCTTCTTAGGAGCTGTAGGAGTTTTTTGTTGTTGTTATTTAACAACTGGTAATCGATTTATTAAAATAATTGACTTAAGCATCTGCAGTGGTGACTTCCACCTTCCGCCTCAACTCCTGGTTCAGTGCTGATGGAAGTAATCTGTTTAACAATCTCAGAAGGACTGTGCAAGTCAATGAGTTGATTGTGGATTCTCATCTGGAAACAATCCCATGTCTTAGAACCTTCACCACAAGAAGTTTTTCTTGTAGTGGTTCTCAAAGTATTGGTAGGCATTCAAACTCGTCCTTTCACTTTGAGATTCTTTTCTTTTGCTCCTCTGATCAGGTCAGCACACATTTTCTCCAGGGATTTTACCTTGTGGCTCATTAGAGTGATTCGAGTTTGGTGAACTGCCACCTCTGGCTCCACGGGTGTTTTTCTGGTATCCTTAAAAGCCATGGCTGCTGCGCGGCTTCCTTACCAGTTTGTTCCTTGGTGAGAGGGTGAGTCAGGAGCAGGAGCATGTGGATCTATGATCAACAACTACGACCATGTCTTCCTCAAAGAGGGAGCTGTAGGTTTTTGTACCAATGGAGAGATCTTTTTTTCTGTTGGATATGATTGACAATGTTAGAAGAGATACTCACTGGAGGAAGGCCCCGGAATAAGGAACACTCCTCTTGCCTGTATTGAGCCTCCATTGTCTGTGGTGCAGTTGTACATATTGTGAGATCACAGCTGGGAAAGAAAGAGGAGCTCTTCACCCTCAATTCAAGAGAAGAAAGGATGCTGTAGGAACAGAGGTCACTGTAAAAGCATGCCAGTCTGAATGTGTGCAAGGGATTTTATGCCAGGTGGCCTTAGGTTATGGTAAGGTAAGGTGGGGCATCTGCCAAGAGTGCATGAGTGATCAGGGGCTTGGAAAATGTGAAAAAAGTTTGAGATAGCTGTTGTGTGCTTAAAATTAAAGATGAGGCCGGACGCAGTGGCTCATGCATGTAATCCCAGCACTTGAGAGGCCGAGGTGGGCAGATCACCAGAGGTTGGGAGTTTGAAACGAGCCTGACCAACATGGAGAAACCCTATCTGTAAAAATACAAAATTAGCCGGGTGTGGTGGCACATGCCTGTAATCCCAGCTACTCGGGAGGTGGCAGGAAAATCGCTTCAACCCAGGAGGCAGAGATTGTGGTGAGCCAAGATCGTGCCGTTGCACTCCAGCCTGGGCAACAAGAGTGAAACTCTGTCTCAAAAACAAACAAAAAAAACCTAAAGATGAATAAAAAGACTGGCTCCGTTCATTGAGAGCAGAGACTTTGTTCTCTGCTGTATCCCCAGCACCTTCTATACATATTGCGTGTAGTAGGTACTCAGTAAATATTTGTTGAATCAGGCAGATTCATGTCTAGGTCTGTTTCCCCAAATGTGTAACAGAAATAAGGCTTGCTGACTCTGTGCCATCCCCGCAATAGTCTTCATCTTCTCTTCACTTTTCCATTAATTTACCTATATTACTCGAATACATGAATGAAGAAAGGAGTAAGTTCCTCACTAAACTGTAAGCCTTTTTAAGAACAGCAGATAACATGTCTCATTTATCAAATTAGTAACTGCGTTTGAAAATTGAGGTTTGGAAGCCGGGCGCAGTGGCTCACGCCTGTAATCCTAGCACTTTGGGAGGCCGAGGTGGGTGGATCATCTGAGGTCAGGAGTTCATGACCAGCCTGGCCAACACGGTGAAATCCCATTTTTTAAAAAAAAAAGAAAGAAAGAAAATTGAGGTTTGGTACTAATGACTGAGTGACTTAGAGCATGTCCTGTAACTTCTCATAATCTCATTTTACTATGGTGAAACAGTGATCATGTCTTTCGAGTGTTCAAATGACTACATTAACTAAATCACTGTCTAATACTAAGAGAAATTTTTATGCACCCCAGGATAGGGTAGAAAATAAAGCCTTGGAGTGAATGACTGTGGGATATAGACTGAACACCTATGTGTATAGATAACTTCATGGAGCCTTTTAAAAAAAATTATGGTAGGGTATATATAACATAAAATTTACCATCTTAACTATTTTTAGGTGTATCGTTCAGTAGTGTTAAGTAGATTCACATTGTGCAACCAGGTTCCAGAGCTCTTTACATCATGCAAAGCTAAAACTCTATACCCATTAAATAACAACTCTCCATTTTCCCTTCTCCCAAGCCCCTGGCAACCACCATTCTACTCTCTCTCTCGATGGCTACTCTCTGACTACTCTAGGTACCTCATACAGTATTTGTCTTTTTACGATTGGCTTATTTCACTTACCGTAATGTCCTTAAGGTTCATCCATGTAGCACGTGTCACAATTTCCTTTTTAAGGTGGAACAATAGTCCATTGTAAATATACACACCATTCATCTGTTGTTGAACACTTGGGTTGCTTTTGCCTCTTGGCTATTGTGAATAATGCTGCTATGAATATAAGTGTACAGCTGTCTCTTTGGGACTCTGTTTCTTTTGGGTAGGAACCCAGAAAGGCATTACTGGATCATACAGTAATTCTTTGTTTAATTTTGAGGAACCACAAATTCATGAGCTCAAGTGATCCTTGTACCTCAAGTCTCCCGTACTGTTTCCAAAGTGGCTGCACCTTTTTACATTCCCACCAAAAAGGGTTGTAGTTTCTTCACAACCTCACCGACACTTTTTATTTTCTTTCTTCCTTTTGTTTTTTTTTTTTTTTGGTAAGAGTAGCCATCCTATTGGGTGAAGGTGGAGAGCTTATTTTGATGGGTCTTGTGCCCTGTGTGTTTGATGTACCATCAGTCAGCAGTAGATGTTTGCCAGCTAAGGTGATAGTGACTCTTTTCAGTAAATAGCGTGTTAAGCACTTTCTGGGATAAAAATAAGTAAGATAGAGCCCTTACCTCATTTGATAAATACAGTAGAGATCTTACAACTTAGCTTTTGATAATACAGTAGAGATCTTACAACTTAGAAGTCTGTGCATGTGGTTTTCCAAGTGTACCTGTTTTTCATAGAAAATGTTAAAATTATGTGCATCTTAAATCAAATGGTCACATGTATTGCCATTATTAATGAATTAATGACATTAAACATTGAAAGTTAAAGAATATTTTATTTTTATTCCCCCCCCCCCACCTTTTTTTTTGCCCAGGCTGGAGTGCATGGTGCAATCATGGCTCACTGCAGCCTTAGTCTTCTAGGCCTACGGCCATCCTCCCACCTCAGCCACCTGAGTAGCTGGGACCACAGGTAGTGCGCCACCATGCCTGGGTAATTTTAATTTTAATTTTTTGTGAGATGTGTTGCCCAGGCTGGTCTGAAAGTCCTGAGTTTAAGTGATCCTTCCACCTCAGTCTCCCAAAGTGCTGGGATTACAGACATGAGCCACTGTGCCCAGGCTTTCCCTAGGTTTTCAATGGGATTTTAAGTCAACATGATAAATTTCCCAATTATTGTTAAGACTAGACTTCATGAGTACTGATACTCATAATCCATAGGTGCATCTGGAATAATTTCCATTTTCCTCAGTCTTGTGGTGGGTGCCCAATAGTAGCAGTGAGCCTCATAGGCGACAGTGCTTTACAGCCTCCCTAAGTATGGGAAAGGCAGGCATTGCCCTCAAGTTCTCCAGTACTACTTAATAGAGGAGAGGGAGAGGGTAGTACCCAAAGGATCATCATTATATACTGAGAGGGTAGGGGAAGGCCCAACTTGATTTATCTGTAGGGGATAGAGAAGTACTTGGTTCTCTAGTCTCAGAGATTTTCTCATAGAAAACATTCTTCTCTTTGTTCTTGGAGTTGATATGAAATTGGGTTTTTTCTTTTTTTAATGTTCTTAATGCATTAGGTGAAACTACCAAATTGTTTTGTGGTTTCAAAGTTTTTATGAAAGGCCTGCAGCTGAAGAAGAGCATAGTTTTGGAATATTGAGGCAGGAGGATCGCTTGAGACCAGAAATTTGAGGCTATAGTGAGCTGTGATTTCACCACTGCACTCCAGCCTAGGTGACAGCGAAACCCTGTTTCAAAAATATAAAAAGAATACTATTGGCATTCATAAGCTTGCCTTCACTTCCTTTTGGTCACTACCCACCCCTCACCTACCAGGGTAGCCATTATTGTGGCTTCTAACATGTATATTAGTTGGTCTGATTTTGCATTTTATATAAAGGGAGTTATGCAGTATGTACTCTTCTGTTTTTTGAGATGGAGTTTTGCTCTTATCGCCCAGGCTAGAGTACAGTGGGACGGTCTCTGCTCACTGCAACCTCCGCCTTCCAGGTTCAAGCAATTCTCCTGCCTCACCCTCCCGACTGGCTGGGATTACAGGCACCACCACCATGCCCAGCTAATTTTTGTATTTTTAGTAGAGACGGGGTTTCACCATGTTGGCCAGGCTGGTCTTGAACTCCTGACGCTTATGATCTGCCCGCCTCGGCCTCCCAAAGTGCTGGGATTACAGGTGTGAACCACCACACCTGGCCAGCTTTTTAAAACTCTTAAACAGACCTAGGGGTGCTATTTAAAAGTTAAATGTCCCCTCCAAAACTCTTGTTGAAATTTTATTGCCATTGTGACAGTATTAAGAGGTGGGACTGTTTTTTTTTTTTTTTTTTTTGAGATGGAGTCTTGCTCTGTCTCCAGACTGGAGTGCAGTGGTGCAATCTTGGCTCACTGCAGTCTTCGACTCCCTGGTTCAAGCAGTTCTTCTACCTCAGCCTCCTGAGTAGTTGGGATTACAGGCACATGCCACCACACCCAGCTAAGTTTTATATTTTTAGCTTAGAGACGGGGTTTCACCATGTTGGCCAGGATGGTCTCCATCTCCTGACACTGTGATCTGCTGGCCTTGGCTTCCCAAAGTGCTGGGATTACAGGCGTGAACCACTGTGCCTGGCTTGACTGAGAGATGGGACTGGTAAGAGGTGATTAGGCCGTGGGGGTTCTGCCCTCATGAATCGATTAAGGTCATTATCACAGAAAGGGTTGTTATAAAATTGAGTTGGGCCCTACTCTGTCTCTTAGGCTTCTGCCTTTGCTTGCCCTTCTGCCATGGGATGAGGCAGCAAGAAGGCCTCTGCTAGATGCAGGCTCCTTGACCTTGGACTTCACAGCTTACAAAACTATCTAAGAAATACATTTCTTTTCTTATAAATTACCCTGTCTGTGGTATTCTGTTATAGCAACACAAATCAGACTAAGACAGAAGGGATTTTAATGGGATGGTTGGAAACTGAATGTGGACTACCTAGAGTAGATATCGCCCTGTTGGTTGTAGCAGAGCCACGTTAAAAGGTAAGCCTATCGCTACAGTGTAAGGGTAGGTAATATTTACATACTGTATAAGTATTAACATTATAAAGGGGATAAGTACACTGGAGCTTCATGTTAAGTGTTCCTGTCTTCTATAACCATTTGATCACTGTGTCTATTCCTAATAAATCTCACCTGTTCTTTAAAAATACCCTAGTAATTCTTTGGGTTTTGAATCTTTAATCTTCAATATAAGTGTGTATACATCTAAATTTTAAAAATACACATGCAGGCATTCTGACTAGATCTCCAGGGATTGGCAGACCTATTAAATGATGTAACTCAGGTAAATTATCAGACATACAAACTTAATGGGCTTGATTGAGATACAGTGATCCTCAGAGTGCTACCTGGCCACCACTGCAGTCTTCCCCTCTGACAGGAGAGCTCAGCCTTACCCTTTGGCTGAAGAAGTGAGGTCTCTTTGCCCTTCTGCTGTCTCTGCTGTCTCCTCATCTCCAAATATAGTCTATACCCCTCACACCACAAAGTGTTCTTACTTCAGCAAAACCATAGAGAGGGGCCTGTCACCACTGGAATTGGTTCTAACAGTTGAAATTCATTCCTCATTCAGGATCCTTTCACAGGTCCACCGTGCCTTATTTGTGCGATCTTGGCTCACTGCAACCTCCGCCTCCCAGGTTTGAGTGGTTCTCCCACCTCAGCCTTCTTGGTATGCTGGGACTGCAGGAACGCACCACAGCCAGCTAATTTTTGTAATTTTTGTAGAGAGAAGGTTTCACCATGTTGCCCAGGCTAGTCTCATACTCCTGGACTCAATCGATCCACCCACATCGGTCTCCCAAAGTGCTGGGATTATGGGATCATAGACATGAGCCACCACGCCCGGCCAACAGCCAAAAGTTTAAAACCATATCGTTATTCATACATTTTTTTACTTGTTAGCAATATATTTAAATACTAAAAAGGGCTTAACTTTTTAAAAATAAATTTTTTATTTTATTTAAACATTTAATTTAGAGACAGGATCTTAATGTGTTGCCCAGGCTTGAGTATAGTGGCATAATCACTGTAACCTGAAGCTCCTGTGCTCAAGCGATCCTCATGCCTCAGTCTCCCAAGTAGCAGGGATTACAGGCACAAGCCACCATGCCCAGCTTTGTTTAATGTTTTTTCATGATTAAACTGGGGTTATGGGTTTTGGGGAGGAAGACCACAAAGATAGTGCCCTTCTCATCACATCACATCAAGGGCATATACTGTCAACAGAGCACTCTTATTGTTGACCTTGATTACCTGGCTAAGGTGGTGGTTGCAAGGTGTCTCACTGTTTTCTCCTCTTTGCATAATGTACTCACTGGAAGCAAGTCATTAAGTGTACCCCACACTGAAGTAGGGAGTTGCGTTCCACCTCCTTGAGGGTGGAGTATATAATGTAAATTATTTGGTCTTCGTCGATTTGGGAGATCGTCTCTTCCCCCAATTTGTTTATATCACTATGGCCTTGTGAATGTTAATTTTACGTTTTGGGTTACAATCCCAATGGCACTTTGATTTTGGTGCTTTTTTTTTTTTTTCCAGCTTTTGGCATTGGGAGCTTTTTCAGTTGACTTTTGTGTCCCTTTGACGTACCTTAATTAATTATTTACATGTAAAAAAAAGTTTTAGCACCTTACTTCCTGGCACTACAATATGTTCCAAGTTCATCTAGTATATTTCTTGCCCCAGGGACTTAACTTTAAAAGAACCAAGGCTTTATTGAGATATAATTTACAAACATTTCACCCATTTAAATCCAGTGGGGTTTTTTGTTGTTGTTGTTTTTTTTTTGAGATGGAGTTTCACTCGTTACCTAGGCTGGAGTGCAATGGCTTGATCTCGGCTTATCACAACCTCCGCCTCCTGGGTTCAAGCAATTCTCCTGCCTCAGCCTCCTGAGTACCTGGGAGTACAGGCATGCAGCACCATGCCCAGCTAATTTTTGTATTTTTAGTAGAGACAGGGTTTCACCATGTTGACCAGGATGGTCTCGATCTCTTGACCTCGTGATCCACCTGCCTTGGCCTCCCAAAGTGCTGGGATT